>SDVV010026032.1:0-12323 GCA_016164225.1 Gammarus roeselii | reverse complement strand
ATGATCGCCATGTGGATATGACATTAGTATTGTCAGCAATGATCGCCATGTGGATATGACATTAGTATTGTCAGCAATGATCGCCATGTGGATATGACATTAGTATTGTCAGCAATGATCGCCATGTGGATATGACATTAGTATTGTCAGCAATGATCGCCATGTGGATATGACATTAGTATTGTCAGCAATGATCGCCATGTGGATATGACATTAGTATTGTCAGCAATGATCGCCATGTGGATATGACATTAGTATTGTCAGCAATGATCGCCATGTGGATATGACATTAGTATTGTCAGCAATGGGTTCAGCGAAAGGGAAGCATATCTCAGTATATTTAGAGCAAAACAAAGGTTTTGAACGTTCTGAATGAACCTTTTTTGGTTAGGTATACTGCCATTAGCGTTTCATTTGCTAACAACATTGCTGACAATTCTAACATTTATATACAGCTTGTATCCCATACGCTCTTTCCACTTCGATAGAGAATTATTTTATTATTAGTACTGGTCAGCGAATTAAACAAGCTGCTCACTTGCAAGTTGACCCATCATAAAAAAACTTATTTGTGTAAAGTGTTCATAACAACGGTATTTCATGGAATAGTCGAGGTTCTTCCCTGTGGTTTTTGTTTCACCTTTCTACGTCAATTCGCTTTTGAATTATGAGTGTTTATATTCGCGCATTATTTTCTGTCCCCATGTCAGTTCAATCTCAATATTATATATGTTGGTTTATTGGGTTACGCCCGAACTAACACTGAAAAGTTCATTAAAAGAGAATTTAGAACACTTGGCACCCCACTTTATCTACTCATGAGGAGGAATTTTTCTTAAAGCGCACGTTCGTGTAGCAGCACTTCTCACTGAACTATGGCATGCCATGAAAATGTCCCGTTTTAGAGCAATATTCGGAATATTTTGAGTTTAGGGATATCACTCAGAGTAGGAAACCGTACACATCACCTTAAATAAGCGTAATTTTCCAAAAAAATCTGTCTGACGCAGTTTCTTTTTACAAAACTTCGTTTATTATATAAGCCGTTAAAAAGTTATGTATTAGCATTTCAGTGCTGAGATTGCGAATTTGTTTTCAATAAGGCCTTGGGACGATGATAGTTCTCCTCTAGGGCTTAGCAGTGTATTTCACGTCCTGTTGAAGCTGTTTCTTTCAAGTGTTCCATTTGAAACAGCTTAGGATTTCCTCAACTACAGGATCATCAGCCTTTCGTTTGCATCATTCCCAGGATTTTGAGAGGAGATTCATCTATTCGAGTTTCAATGTTGTGGCACCGGTGAAGGCTTAATACAGTTGAACAGACAGTACCTGTTGTTCCAATAGCGTCATTTTATTACGTATCCAGGAACTTCCGCTTACTCTCAATATTTACATTAGATTAGATTAGAGTATGGAAGCAAAACGAATGTTGCGTTGTTACGGTGGGGGATAGTCAACGGAGCTTTAGAAATTCACGAACACATATAAGAAAAGGAAGGTTGTACTCTTTCTTTGAAATAGCATTTCGCCTAGACGCGTAATACTTCTCATCTTCACTGGCTATTATTCCAGCTTCTAACTTGCTCTCGCGCAGCTACTGCGCCCTTGTTAGCGTAGCAGCCCCGGCTTGTTGTGCTTACGCCGCCGTGTCATGCTCTGTCTGGCTGAGTGTTTATTGTTGTTTGCTTAGAGACAACTCGATACGAGAACAGCAGAAGAGGGACTGAGGAAATGGAAGAGCTTGGATTGGGAAGGATAAAGCGTTGGCTGGATTATTGTTTATACAATCTATTAATAAAAAATACAACTAAGGAGGACGAAACTGTAGAAGAGGAACCGCTAAAAAGTCGACAGAACCCCATAACATCCGACCAAAAAGCAGAAAAATGGAAGAACAAAGTAGAAGGAACGCAAAAATGCTTTTGTGGGACCACTACAGAGTTACTATCTTTTTGCTTATCAATAATATGAATTCCCGGTTAGCACTTCAAGAATCTAGCCACACAAATACAAGCAGCAGTAATCATACAGTGGATCAATCAGGCCAGTCAGTCCCTTGCGTTGTTATGCAAAAAAACATTTTCTTTCACTTGAATTCCAAATGTTAAGATACTTCTTCTTAGTGATGGAATAACCGTAAGCAAGGATCATGCAAAAAAAAATATATTAAATATCAACGATATAACTAAAGGGGTTTCAGATTATGGAATAGTAATATTATTATAATAACCCCATTATAATAGCACCTAATTAAATGACTTGTAACTCAGCTACTTTAAGTCATTGGTTCAGATAAATGTGCACTGATAGAATTACACAAATATTACATATTTCTAAAGAAACACATTGCTTCTCTCATCATCCGCAGACAAAATATTCTTTCAATAACATGTACTTCAATTGTAATTAGTACAATTTTCTGGTAGAAACTTAGCAGCTATATTCTGTAGCTAGCTACAGTAAATTGACCTTTGGTCACACCTACTTATCACTAGATTAATTGCCTGAGGATAATAAATTACTTATTCTGTTCACATGGCTCACTAAGGCATCATCTCTTTTCTTTCATTATGATACAATTGCCATATTTATTTATTATGCTATTTTCCAACCGGTTTATTTATAAACAATTGCTGCTCTATTAATTCTATGTTATTATTGCCAAACGGCATTGCTATTTATTATTGCTCCTAACTATTAATTGCCAGAATTATTTATGACAGGTATCAACTTATGCTACAACTGATAGATATATTTTTAATGAATATCGTGTCACAAATCAGCAGTTTATCAAAGCTAAATATTAGGAGAACAATTAGCTGCCTGTAGTATTGTTTTGTGCTTTAGATATCATCTTATTTTTTTTTGGCGAACTATTGGAACAAATTAGCAGCTTGCCTCATGTGTAATGACTATGCTATAGCTGACAATTGTTGGATTGAATATTGCTTTAATCCATCAGCTTTTAGGCACACTATAAAGCACTTTTATTCTCTGATCGACAGAAAAAACTATTCTTTGCTGATTCATTCAGTCTTTTATGTTATTTCTTCTCTCCGTTTTTCTATCTTTCTTTCGAACCAATTATTAACTTCTAATATATTACCAATAAAATATGACCACTGATCGATATAGGTTCTCCACAGATCCAAGATATAATATATACTCATTAGAGCTGCAGCTCAACCCATCAATGAATTTTTATGGTTGTATTCCATCAGTTTCGAGGTGATTGTCTTCAATGTATCTACCGTCGCGATACTCGCCTACTTCTGTCGGATCACATGGACCCCAATAGTAGGTATTCCAAAAAAGAACAACTTGCTATTTATGAATCGGGCCTCAGTAACTAATGAAACAATCCCAAGTATGTTTTCCACTCTGCGGCAAAGCATATATCTAACCCTAACCTTAGATGCAGGGTTTTCCTAGATGTAAAAAATGATAGAGGGTGCAACAGGTCATAGGAAGTATTAAACACTCCTATTCTTACCTGACATGAGTGGGAAAGGAGACCTAAATTTGACCCAGAGGCCAAGAGGAGTGTGAAAGTAGTCAGAAACAGGAATATCTCTTGACCATTCACACCAAACAGAATGACAAGAACTATAGTAGTTGATGTAAAGGAAAAGATAAATGGACCAGGAACAAAGCTCTCAATTAAAATACTAGTAATATTTCACTGCAGTAGATATACTATCCGCGGCATCCCCCATCTGACAAACTCAATCTAGATGACTCAGTTCCGAGCATAAGGGTATCAATCCACCAGTTGGCAACCCAAATACAAACCCCAACTCCTGCTAACAGCTACCAATGTAGTCTTGAGTTCAGGATAACAAAAATTTGTAGGTAGATTTCGTTGGGGTGAATAAATTTTATCACAGTTTTGCATATAATTTAGAAATTATGCAACTAACTTTGGAAGTGACACAAACTACTATTCTGAGAACACCAACAACTGACCAGTGGTTCACTGATCAACCAATAATATATATACCATTAAATCATATTTTCTATGCTCAACTCACACCACTATGTTGTTCTGCACGATTACACCAATAACATGCCGTATGAAACACTGGCATACGATTAAGCCGCCACGAGTCCTTGCACCCTTAAAAAATTGATCTCTGAATATTTGCTACAGCAACCTATAACAGTTCTGAATAATCACTGCATACAGTTCAGTTCAATATGCTCACTATGCAAGTAAGTGAAGTAACTTGCATTGCATCTACAGCCAGACACTGCATGTATATTTATTAGGGCAACACAGTTAAACCACTAGTTTACCATAGGAAAAAGTAAATATTTCATCAAATCCAGTAGCAATCACGCAAGTAGCAAGTAGCTTCCTGACCCTTACACACTAAGTGCGATTTATAGCACCTTATAACGACAGAGGACAGCACCAATATCAAGGCAGACGTCTGGGGAACCTCCAAGACAGAAAACATTTCTACACCAAAACACAAAATGGGTAAACACATTTACACCATAACACAACCCAGCAACAATAATCAAGAGTAAATTGTGGAGTGTCGTGGGGATTAAACCTTTGAGGCTTCGTGCAAAAGAAACAGGATTGGTAAATACAAATATCAATCAAAATACACAGCAAGTACATAAGACATCAAATTGATGTTTATCCATCTTTAGCCAATTAACTCGAATGGAATTCTGATAGATAAGATCTGATTAAGGGATAGCTACGTCTCCATCAAGATGATAGCAGTATAAACCACTCATCCTACTTTGTGAAATCAGTAGATACAAAAACGGATTGCACTTTGAAAAATAACCTAATGAATTATGACATCACTAGCATCATATTTTGTGACTCATAAATAATAACTTGCGAATGAAAATTTAGTACCAATTACAATAAACTCTCATACTGGTTAGTACAAAATACATTAAACTCTCATATTGTCCATCTCGATTCCGTTAAACTTTTGCAATTTAAAGTACTCTTTTTTTGGAGTAACTAACAGCTTTGAATGGATAAACCATTTTGAATTAAAACAGAAACGTTCCCTAAATTTCTTAGCATGAAACTTCACAAAAAAAATCATAGCAAAATAATGCAACGAGGAAGCCTGCCAATGAAGAGCCACCTACAAGTTGATACACAGCACTCCCTCTTGTAGTCTGGTGCACTGCTCTGCCAACAAGTGGTCAGTCCTGCTCTGCTCCCAATGATGAACAGACACTTCAGCTCGAGGTGATAACTCAGCTGGTGATGCAATGGCGAAATTGATGGTCAGGCTAAGTAAGTTCTGCTCTTTCTGTGACTCAGAAGCACAAGATTAGGGGAAAGTCGGGATACAAGTCCCAATACAATGCAATGAGACAATCTATGAAAAGGATTATCAATTGACTCGTGATTATCTGTAGAATAGTTCATTCGACCACCAGCAATTACAGTGCAACTAAGGAAATTTCACGGGGAAACAGTTAACGGGACAAGAATGATTTCAAACCGTAAAGTTTAACACCCATCATCATCAACGGCTACGCTAAAAACTGTGAAATAAGGAGAACAGTTCAATAGCGTGGGAAGCGTGGGATAACCATCGGCAGGATCTTGCTAGCATTGGGTCTCAGTGCCCAAACCGAGCAACCATCTTCAATTCTCAAAATGTTTCTTCGGTGGACCTCCGTGACAGCCTAACGCGTACACGGGCTTTCAACTCACCCCATCCAGCTTCTGTTCATTCCTTGTCGTGTAGAGACTGGACAGAAGCTGGCCAAATACACTATACTGAGAGACACCCAGTGTTGCGTAAGGTACGGTTCATTTCCCATTGCTTTATCCTACTTCTGCTCAGTAGCTTGGAACAGAGTACACTAACAACCTATTTATATTTCCTCAGCTATGGCAACATGATGTATGAACTCTTTTTCATTACAAAAAAAACTGCCATCAAGCAGCAGCCACAAAACGAAGTTTGTACCCCAGCCGTAGTTGGTCTACGCTATGAAAATTAGATGTGGCACTAAATTCAATGTGATCCAGCCGTGCTTCACTTCCCTATACACATCGAGAGGGGTGTCACACGTACTAAGACCCTTATGCCATGTATCCGTTTCGGAAGGTTCAACCCAATCTGTTCAGAAAAACTTTCCAAGCGAGCAGTACCCAACCGTTCACATGCATTAGACTCCACAGAGGAAATGGAGATGGACGTTGATATGCCCCAAGTGGCTAGAGTGAACCCTTCGGAGCCAGAGTGATAACACCACTAACCCACTTGAATGAAGGGGGAAATATCAGATGAGAGTGCCCAATCATAAATATTCAAATCAAAGAACAGATTGTGCATTTTGTCAGATCAAAAAGTAAACGCTGTGATGATTGGTATTGACATTTGAAGTGGGAGATATTTGGACATACCATTGTCACTCCATTGAAGGATTGCCCATTACATTGCATCGCTCGCCATTGCTCTACTCTCCGTTGCCTACTCCATTGCTCTGCTCTCCATTGCTCTGCTCTCCGTTGCTCTGTTCTCCGTTGCCTACTCCATTGCTGTGCTCTCCACTGCATTGCTCTTCATTGCTCTGCTTTCCATTGATCTGCTCCATTGCCCTGTTCTTCATTGCTCTGCTCTCCATTGCTCTGCTTTCCATTGCACTGCTCTCCGTCGCCTACTCCGTTGCTCAGCTCTCCATTGCCCGCCCCACTGCCCGGTCTCTATGGCCGGATTTATCGGGAGAAGAAATACATTGGCAATCCAGTTATGGGAAGAGACAATAAATGGACGATATAAGACTAGGTAATCAGCTCCAGCTTCGACCCATAAATCTATCATCTGAGTTTCCGTTGTCCACTTGAAAATAATCTCATCCGCCTCCACACCCTGTGTTGGGAACACTCGCTCTTGTTCCCTGGAATTGCACCGAACTCTCATTTTCGTTAATTCAAATAGCTTAGTTGATAATGAAGTTTCGTGTTATATGTTTAAGAACTCAATTATTTCCTATAAATTGAAAACCTGCTGCCAGACGATGGAAATAAGTGAATTGATAATAATAATAATAATTAGAGCGCCGGAGCCACTGGACTGGGCGAGGCTAGGTGACGCACAACCTCACTTAGGGCAAGGTGAGGCTCTGGATGGAAAAGTTGTCGAAGATGGGAACGCGCAGTAGGATAGAACACACGCCTTACTAAACTCTTTCCGGGAGTGGAAAGAGTTCAGTAAGGCCGGGGGCGGTGGATGGTGGAAGACGTTACTGGAGGTAACAGAAGCCGAACGGTGGGAGGCATTTGCGGGTGGGGCACGTTTAGAAATTAGTGTGAAACATTTTTCTTGGGCTATGTCCACATTTTTGTTGAGCTCGCTTGCGCATTTTCGTGAAGCTTGTAGACACATTTTCGTAGAGCTAGTGATTTTTTTTAATGATGTCTGCGCGCACATTTTGACGAACCAGGTTTACACATTTTCGCATGACTGGTACATACAATTCGTGTAGTTGATGAACACATTTGCGCGAAACTGCCACACACATGGTGGTGGAACTAGTGAACACATCTTTGTGAAGCTGGTTCAATATTTTTGTTAAGTTAGGATACACATGTTTGTGAAGCTGCTCGGCATATTTTCGTTCGATTTTCACACATTTGCCTCTTAGTATTATAGCTAGCAAACCCAAATTGTTAAGCTTGTGTACACATTTTCGTAAGCTGGTGAACCCATTTGAGTGAACCAGGTAAACAATTTTTTTGAAGCAGGTATTCACATTTTTATTTGCTGCTGTAGGCATTTTACTGAAGCCGATGGAAACGTAATTTTTGTGAATAAAATGAAAATATAGATTTAATCCTGCTTTCAGTTTACAGTTTCCCTCCTGAATAATATTCATAACATTCTGGGTTGTCCACCAATTTGCACATTTGGATCAATAATGATGGTATTTTTCTGGTTGTTGTGATATTTTTGGGAAACATTCCTGACAGCAGTCATTTCCCTATTTGGGTTTTTATTGTCAGCTCCTGTTGATTACTCGAGCAGGAGTTCTTCCTTTCGTTAGCTGATTAACATTCAAGTGGCCGGGTCACTGAGTGAGATAGTGAACGTGAATTAAGCTAATTTTCAATATCCTAATATCCGATAGTAGATCAAGTGATATGAAAATCTATAAAAAATGCCTAACTGACAAAGCTTAATTAAGAAAAAAAAAAATGCTAAAATTGGATCACTCGTTCTGTAATTGAAAGACGACTTTTCAAAAAATGTTATGTACTTTTTTTCGGTTATTCATACATTGATAATTAGGTAATAATGAAGTGTCGTTAGAGAAGTCACCGCAGGGAGGCTAACAACACTAAACCAAATTGAAAAAATAGCTCCGACTGCATTTAATTGTTTACCAACAAATCAGCATACATTCGAGATAAATAGTGATTGAAGATCCGGGCTATTCCAAAATTCAATCAAATAGGAACATAGCAATAATATTGTCACACTCTAAAAGCAACAATAGTTATACTTAGCACATGTCATCGTCACCTGACACCACCGGTTCGCCCTGAGACAGGTCACCCTAAAATTCGAATAGTAGCAAAAAATGTGGTAGTTGCATTGCATTGCATCCTCCAGGACAAATGATTACTTAGCCCTTCATAAAAAGTTTCCGATAAGGATAATCAAAGAAAAAAGTGACGGTATATTCACAATTTCTAATCAATAACATAAACAGAAAAACATGATAAAAAGGGCAGGCTAGGAAATAGGAATGTATACATTTATTGTTGAATTCAAATAATCATAATCTAGATATGGCCCAGGAAACAGCTTGATATTCAATAAATATTTTCTGTCTACGTTTTCTTAAGTGTCGATTTCCTTATGCGTATGCCCAAGAAATAATCAAACTTTTTCTCGGTGACGTGCGTGACATTTACAACAGAACTTGTTCTATGCATAATTCAGTACCTTCCTTAGTCTCTATTGGATCTTCCTTGCGCTAACAGAACTGTAGATGACTTCAACAAACTCCCTTTAGAACCCTTCCTTAGTCTCTATTGGATCTTCCTTGCGCTAACAGAACTGTAGATGACTTCAACAAACTCCCTTTAGAACCCTTCCTTAGTCTCTATTGGATCTTCCTTGCGCTAACAGAACTGTAGATGACTTCAACAAACTCCCTTTAGAACCCTTCCTTAGTCTCTATTGGATCTTCCTTGCGCTAACAGAACTGTAGATGACTTCAACAAACTCCCTTTAGAACCCTTCCTTAGTCTCTATTGGATCTTCCTTGCGCTAACAGAACTGTAGATGACTTCAACAAACTCCCTTTAGAACCCTTCCTTAGTCTCTATTGGATCTTCCTTGCGCTAACAGAACTGTAGATGACTTCAACAAACTCCCTTTAGAACTTGACACTCGGGGGCTTATAACATTTGTAACCATTTAAACACTCTATAAAATATATATCATATGACACTTTAACCCTAATTTTAATGGAGTAGATCGAAGAAGAGTGAATTTTGATTTTACTTGTTGCAATGCATTACATGACAACATTCATTTATAAGCTCTGACATGGGACCCACTGTGATGCAATAGCGCAGATCTAAACCTTTCATTGGAAGCTTGCAATTGCACATCAAACGTTCTCCTTGCTCATTTCTGTCCCGGCATTACATTAAAGATTCTTCAGATATTCAACTGTTATTGGCTTACTTTCCTGGATAAAGGATTCCAACTCACCCCATAAGCAGTTGTCGAGCGGACTGAGATCTGGGATACGAGCGCTCTGCAGCAAACGCCGCTGTTATCCATTACTGAGATCTGGGGTACGAGCGCTCTGCAGCAAACGCCGCTGTTATCCATTACTGAGATCTGGGATACGAGCGCACTGCAGCAAACGCCGCTGTTATCCATTACTGAGATCTGGGATACGAGCGCACTGCAGCAAACGCCGCTGTTATCCATTACTGAGATCTGGGATACGAGCGCACTGCAGCAAACGCCGCTGTTATCCATTACTGAGATCTGGGATACGAGCGCACTGCAGCAAACGCCGCTGTTATCCATTACTGAGATCTGGGATACGAGCGCACTGCAGCAAACGCCGCTGTTATCCATTACTGAGATCTGGGATACGAGCGCCCTGCAGCAAACGCCGCTGTTATTCATTTGCACTGGTCTTCAGTGAACAACTTGGGTGGTATCGGGTTGTATTTTGCGGTTCTTATTTTTGTGACGAAAATTGCATATAGACTCAAATATTTCTGTATATATATATACAAATGTTTACTAATCGGGATTAAGTATTTAATACTTCATGTTATCGTTCATTAATCTAGCGTTTGTTAAAAACTTTATAAATACGCAGTATAAGGACAATGTCAGGCAGAAGTTCAAATACGCAGAACTTCAACTCGACGTCAGA
Source organism: Gammarus roeselii (assembly GCA_016164225.1). Classification (NCBI taxonomy): domain Eukaryota; kingdom Metazoa; phylum Arthropoda; class Malacostraca; order Amphipoda; family Gammaridae; genus Gammarus; species Gammarus roeselii. The sequence continues at coordinate 1,916 of SDVV010026032.1, read as the reverse complement.
GTTTCCATATCCATGAGCTTGGACAAGCGATGTCATGTTTATACAGCATAATCTCATCTCCTTTGCGAGGCGAGCTCAAAGACTTCTCTCAAACCGAGCGTGTGCAGAGTATCTGGAAGACGCTTATCAATATTTTTGTGTTCGCTCCCAAAAGCCTCTGTACGGACGTTGAAAGTGAGACAAGAATTATGAAGATCAAAATTTTTACCTCAAGTTGATGCAGTAATAATATAATTGAATTTGTCAGAAGTGCATAGAAAAATTGATTCGAATGATTCCATTTATGTTAGTTTATTCTGCGTGATTAATTAGCATAAATTTCAGCTACCAAAAGTTGCTGTTGAAATTCTCAGATTTTTTTTCTCAGACGATTTGTGTTCCAGTCAACATTTTATTTGCGAAACACTTCTGCTACGATCTACGTTTTAGTTAGTCCTGATATAAGTTAAAATTTCAAAATAATAACGACGATATTAGAGCAGCTTCATAGAACCAACGGGACCGGTGGCAGTTGAAAGAAACAGATGATACCAGTCGACTGTTCCTAGAACTCACTTCAAATGCGAAATGTAAAATTTGAAAGCAATTTACTGTTTTTTGTAAATTTTAGTGGATTGTTTTATGAGTCATGTATACCGAGTGATTATCTACGAAATGTATCTCCGAATCGACCTCTCTTTTCTTTGAGATTCCCTGATGCCATGTGATCTAAATCGAAGATGCAAGATCATAATGGTTGTGTTTAGAAACAGGGACATAATTTCCGCCAGTAACCGACGAAAAGTGGGTGCGATTATTTCAAAATAAATAACATTACAGTTTTCCCTCAAACCACGTTCATTTCGGAATCAATTCCGTTCGTCTTCAAACAATTCTCGGTATGCCACGAAATGGATTTTTTTTCCGGCCGAAAAGTCAAGAAAACTATCAGCGGCCCTGTCGCAGATCTCTTTGACTGAACGAGATCACAGAGTGAAAAAGAACAGACCTTTCAAGCCTGAAGTGACATATGGATCAGTTCCTTTTCAAAATGCTGTAGAACATTTTTTCTCCCAATTCATATTTCCAACTTCAATGATAGATAGCTATTGGGGACACTCCCACTCGGTCATTCGTGCCCTTTTATAGGTCTTTTGAGCTCTACGTCGGCTTCATTCAGGTGGGGATGGAAGTTTCTGCTCCGTACGAGGGTTTCAGAATTTGCAATGCCGGTTTATAATTGGAATTTGTATTTTTTGGGGGCTTGTGAGGTAACGAGAGAGAATTCGGCTATGGTTAGTCAATAACGAAGAAATCAACGGCAATTCGCTCGCGCGGAATTTTATTTAATATCAAATTTTTGTTACGTTCTAGTTGGACAACGCTAATGAAATATGTACCTCAACTATCCGTCAATTTGAACATATAGCGAACTGTCTTCATGCAGGAATTTTGGTTTCAATAAAGTAAGCGAATTCTTGTCTGCGAATGGACGTCCCACTAACAGTATACCGACTGGTCCAGTCTTGTCAAACTCAGTTTCGAGTTCTCTGTCAGGATTGTTGAGTACGAAATTATACAATCTCTCTGGATTTCCTTAAATTTCTTTATGTAATTGAATTTATCGTGAGTGCGAAATTGTGTGACAACATTAGAAATAGAATAGTCACCAGGTCGTCCCAAGCCGACTAAGAGAATTATTTCATATTGGCTAGTGGGCTACAAAATTTGTACAGAATGGCACTTCTAGTTATTGCTGTTGCTGCTGGGGTTCATGCCGATGTTGCCACCATTGTTGTCGCTGCTGCGAGGGTCATTGATGTGGCTATTGAGGCTGCTACTGTGGCTGCGGCTGCTGCAAACACAGCTTCTGCTGCCGCCAGCACTGCGGATGCGGGTTTCGCTTACACTGCCGCCACGCTGCGGATCCTGCCATT
>SDVV010026031.1:0-12323 GCA_016164225.1 Gammarus roeselii | reverse complement strand
ATAGAGTCACTAATTATAGCCAAATCTAATTTCCTTCACAAATAATATACCTTCATAAATAACATATATCCTAAATCCTTCACAAATAACATATATTCTAAATCCTTCACAAATAATATACATACTCACTAATTATCCAGGGCCGTTTCGCGCCTGTATATTTTCGGGCCGTTTCGGTGATATATTTTTGGGCCGTTTCGGTGATATATTTTTGGGCCGTTTTGGTGATATATTTTTGGGCCGTTTTGGTGATATATTTTTGGGCTGTTTTGGTGATATATACTCTACTGATGGTCAACCATTAATAGCTAGGACCTATACGAGATGGTCAACCATTAATAGCTAGGACCTATACGAGATGGCCAACCATTGATAGGTACGACCTATACGAGATGGCCAACCATTAATAGCTAGGATCTTTACGAGATAGTCAACCATTAAGAGCTAGGATCTATACGAGATGGTCAACCATTAGTAGCTAGGACCTAAACGAGTTGGTCAACCAATATTCAAGAAAAAACAGAGTTTGAACTAGGTCATTAATCACTCGTCAGCATTTGCGCTCTTCTGTATTGAAATGTCTTTTTTGAAATGTCAGTATATGACTCCCGTGGATGCTTCATTAATAGTATTGTTGAAACAGACTGATATAAATTCTCATTTATTCAAATTTTAAAGACCACAAATACTGCCGTCTTCCCCCAGTGATGGGGTGGTTGACGGCAAAAAGCTCAGCACGTTATTTCCCAAGCGCTCAAACGCTTACATCATTGCCCATAAGAGTTGAAGGGGTCTAGCATGGAGCCCGTTCACTGACTACAAGTCAGGAATGAGTTCAAAGAGCGGTGTTCGTCAGCACTTCCCCACAGTTTTCACTGAATTACCCCCACCGCATCAGAGTTGCCGGGCCCTCCCTCACCTAAGGCCAACCCAAGTCATACTCGTTCATCCACAACGATTCTCCACCGTCGCCTTTTCATTTCTCGCTCTATTACATTCACCACACTGATGACTACATTCATCACACTGATGACTACAATTCCCACACTGATGAATACATTCACCACACTGATGACTACATTCACCACACTGATGACTACATTCACCACATGGATGACTACATTCACCACACTGATGACTACATTCACCACACTGATGACTACATTCACCACACTGATGACTACATTCACCACACTGATGACTACATTCACCACTCTGATGACTACATTCACCGCACTGATGACTACATTCACCCCACGGATGACTACATGCATCACACTGATGACTACATTCACCACACTGATGACTACATTCACCACACTGATGAATACATTCACCACACTGAAGACTACATTCACCACACTGATGACTACATTCACCACACTGATGACTACATTCACCACATGGATGACTACATTCACCACACTGATGACTACATTCACCACACTGATGACTACATTCAACACACTGATGACTACATTCACCCCACTGATGACTACATTCACCACACGGATGACTACATTCACCACGCTGTGACTACATTCACCACACTGATGACTACATTCACCCCACGGATGACTTCATTCACCACACTGCCGAATACATTTACTTACCTTTGGTTCTATCACCTTTTCCTTGAATCTCCCTTCATCAACTTCTCCATGTGTCCGAATCTCATCAGAACTAGACAATTATTCCCGATTATATCAATCCGTGTCACTCCTGCCATGCCTCTAAAACATTTTATCCCTTATTAACTAACTATCTTATCACAGCTGTTTCCCCTCCAAGCCACTAGCTTGCTCACTAGCCCCCTTTCCATCACACTTCTCTGGCCTATCTCTTCGCTCCCACACCCAGCATCCTTGTGTTCCAATGCAATTCAACAAATGTATTCGCTGCTTTCAACAAGATGTAATTACAATGCCGCTGATTTAAAAGATTTATTTTAGACTCTGTTATGAACGTAATGTAAATTGAAGGTCGTGTTTCCTGCCCCTCGCCCCCCGTATAAGGGAGAACATTAGTAAACAGACTGAATGATTGATAGTAGCGTGTGTTGAATTCTGCAACACTGTTTGAGATGTCGTTGCAACTGGAGAGAGGAAAAATAATCTAAGTCATTATCCTTTCCGTGAGGTCAATTGTTTAAGGGATCGTCGATGATTATTGCGGGATCCTGCAGATGAACCAACGGAGATCATTGAAGATCATTGAGGAATTTCGATGACCCATTTGAATGAGAGTATCAGCATAAATCCAGATCCAGTTACAGACACTCGAAGAATTTCTCCAATAAAAAGGGTGGCCGCCAGCAAAGAGCACCGCGCACTCCTCTCACACACTCAAACGTGAACAAACTTAGCCCTTTGGCGCAACAGGGTCCAGTCAGGAAACTCCGAAACACACACTTCGGGTTATGAGTGAAGTCCGAGATCAGTGTCAGCAGTAGAGCCCGGCAGCGTTAACTGGTTGACACCTGATGTAAATGGGCCCTCTCCTACCCACGACAATCTCGTTTTTCACCAAAACGCTAAGCTCATCCAATCACAGCTATAATTCACTCACGCCAATCCATAGAACGCTTTCTCGCCACCTGCACACTCTCGTTTCTCCTTCCTAACGCTTGTTCCACGCTTTCCATCCACCCAAACATCTGTCTACCTCTATGAATATGTCCACTCACCTTCGCATTAATCACCTTCTTTACTAATCTCCCATCATCCATCCTCACCATGTGTCCAAACCATCTCAGAACACTCGAGTCTACTCAGTTCTCTCAACTTCCTCATCATCCCCGTTCTAATTCGGTCAACGTCGTTATTAATCCTGTCTCTCAGGGTCACTCCAGACATGCCTCCAAACAGTTCATCTTGAAATCATTCCACCATTTTCTCTCTTCGTCTCTCGTTCCCCAAGTCTCAGCCCCATAGAGCGAAAGTGGGAGAACTACCCCCTTAGAAAATCCTCTCTTAGCTTCCACAGCCAACGTCCTACATCTCATTACACTCTTCAGGGCGCCAAAAATTTTACACTCCTCTTTCACTCACGCGTTCACCTACGTTTCCACTAATTCAGTCTTTACCACATGATAGTTCAGGTACTTAAATCACTGATATTCCTCCAATAACTCTTCATTTAGGAGGACACTTGTTGTGCTTGCAAGGGCATCCCTCGAATATCTCACTACTTTACCTTTACCCGCGTTAACTGCCACGAGTGCCGTATCGTCCACAAACAGTAACTGACTACAGCCAGTTCAGCCCATTTCCCCCCAACAGCTCTAATCCTAGACCTATTCCATTCGCGGTCACCTCTCTGACCACTCCACCCATGTAGTTATTGGAGAGCTACTGTAGGTATACATGACGCACCTATTCCATTCGCGGTCACCTCTCTGACCACTCCACCCATGTAGTTATTGGACAGCTACTGTAGGTATACATGACGCACCTATTCCATTCGCGGTCACCTCTCTGACCACTCCACCCATGTAGTTATTGGACAGCTAGGTATACATGACGCAACCTCATCTCAGTCTCCCTTCACTGTGAACCAGGCACTGACCTCGCTCCCCACTCAGACGCGTGTTCCTCTGCCAACATAGAAACTCTGAGTCATTTTCAACAGGTTTCCGCCCATGCCATACAAACGCAATACCCTATTTAGCGCCTACCTCTCGACCCTACCGTAAGCCTTTCCAGATCCATGAAGGCACAGAATGCATTCCGTTCCCTTCGCAAGATACTTCACACACACACACACTTGTGTCACTGTTTTCTTACTTTATTACACATCCGCATGACATCCGCCTTCTCCATATGCCGATGCGCATACGGATGCGGATAAAAGCGTGATGCCCAATTGCGAATGTTCCGACCGATAACAAATTGGATATACTTTATATTATTCCATGACAAAAAATGATAATATGCGTTGCCAGGACAATTTTTTATGAGGCAATCATTTGTCAGCAGCTGTTATCTAAGTTTCAGGTCCGGGTTCCTGACACATCTTCTCGGCGCCAGGTACCAGACCAACCTTCTCAAGTCGGCTGTCTAATGGGAATGCTTTTGAGCTGTCTAGGAGCGTTGTATCTGTTACTCTGACAGCTGCTAAGTGAGGGACGAAATCGAAACCATTATTCAACACCGACAGCATTAAATGGGCTGGAAAGCCCGACATAATTTTTGATAAGTGGCAAAAACTGCTTCATGCAATCATTCCCTCTGTTCTCATTATTGCTCAGAATGCCCTAAGCTTCATTTAAAATACCCAGTGTCGTCATTCCTTCTGTTCTCATTGTTGCTCAGAATGCCCAAAACTTCATTTAAAATACCCTAGGGTCATCATTCCCTCTGTTCTTATTGGTGCTCAGAATGCCCTAAGCTTCATTTAAAATACCCAGAGTGTCATCATTCCCTCTGTTCTCATTGTTGCTCAGAATGCTCTAAACTTCATTTAAAATACACAGAGTGTCATCGTTCCTTCTGTTCTCATTGTTGCTCAGAATGCCCTAAGCTTCATTTAAAATACCCGGAGTGTCATCATTCCCTCTGTTCTCATAGTTGCTCTGAATGCCCCAAACTTCATTTGAAATACCCAAAGTGTCATCATTCCCTCTGTTCTCATCGTTGTTCAGAATGCCATAGACTTCATTTAAAATACACAGAATTTCATCATTCCCTCTGTTCTCATTGTTGCTCAGAATGCCCTAAACTTCATTTAAAATATCCAGAGTGTCATCATTCCCTCTGGTCTCATTGTTGTTCAGAATGCCCTAAACTTCATTAAAAAAAAAACGAGTTTTATCATTCCCTCTGTTCGCATTGTTGCTCAGAATGCCCAAAACTTCATTCGAAATACCCAGAGTGCCATCATTCCCTCTGTTCTCAGTGATGCTCAATATGCTCTAAATTTCATTTAAAATACACAAAGTGTCATCATTCTCTCTGTTCTCATTGTTGCTCTGAATGCCCTAAACTTCATTCCGTTCTCATTGTTGCTCTGAATGCCCTAAACTTCATTCTGTTCTCATTGATGCTGAGAGTGCCCTGAACTTCATTCAAAATACCCAGAGTGTCATCATTCCCTCTGTTCTCATTGGTGCTCAGAATGCCCTAAACTTCATTTAAAAATACCCAGAGTGTCATTATTCCCTCTGTTCTCATTGATGCTCAGAGTGCCCTAAACTTCATTTAAAATAGACAGAGTGCCATCAATCCCTCTGTTCTCATTGTTACTCAGAATGCCCTAAACTTCATTTGGAATACCCAGAGTGTCATAGTGCCCATTGTTCTCATTGTTGCTCAGAATGCCCTAAACTTAATTTAAAATGCCCTGAGTGTCATCATTCCCTCTGTTCTCATTGTTCTTCAGAATGCCCTTAACTTCTTTCAAAATACCCAGAGTGTCATCATTCCCCCTGTTCTCAGTGATACTCAGAATGCCCTAAACTTCATTTTAAAATACTCAGAGTGTCATCATTCCTTCTGTTCTCATTGTTGCTCAGAATGCCCTAAACTTCATTTAAAATGCCCAGAGTGCCATCATTCCCTCTGTTCTCATTGTTCTTCAGAATGCCCTAAACTTCATTCAAAATACCCAGAGAGTCATCATTCCCTCTGTTCTCATTGTTGCTCAAAATTCCCTAAATTTCATTCAAAATAACCAGAGTTTCATCATTCCCTCTGTTCTCGTTGTTGCTCAGAATGCCCAAAACTTCATTTAAAATACCCAGAGTGTCATCATTCCCTCTGTTCTCATTGTTCTTCAGAATTCCCTAAGCTTCTTTCAAAATACCCTGAGTGTCATCATTCCTCCTGTTCTCAGTGATACTCAGAATGCCATAAACTTCATTTAAAATACCCAGAGTGTCATCATTCCCTCTGTTCTCATTGTTGCTCAGAATGCCCTAAACTTCATTCTGTTCTCATTGTTACTCAGAATGTCCTAAAAGTCATTCAAATATCCAGAGTGTCATCATTCCCTCTGTTCTCATTGGTGCTCGGAAAACCCTAAACTTCATTTAAAATACCCAGAGTGTCATCATTCCCTCTGTTCTCATTGATGCTCAGAATGCCATAAACTTCGTTTAAAATACCCAGAGTGTCATCATTCCCTCTGTTCTTATTGTAGCTCAGAATTCTCTAAACTTCATTTAAAATACCCAGAGTGTCATCATTCCCTCATATCTCAATGTTGCTCAGAATGCCCTAAATTTCATTCAAATACCCAGAGTGACATCATTCCCTCTGTTCTCATTGATGCTCAGAATGCCCTAAACTTCATTGAAAATACCCAGAGTGTCATCATTCCTTCTGTTCTCATTGTTGCTCAGAATGCCCTAAGTTTCATTTAAAATACAAAGAGTGTCATTATTCCCTCTAATCTCATTGTTGCTCGGGACGCCCTAAACTTCTTTTAAAATACCCAGAGTGTCATCATTCCCTCTGTTCTCATTGTTGCTCAGAATGCCCGAGACTTCATTCAAATTGCTCAGAGTGTCATCATTCCCTCTGTCCTCATTGTTGCTCAGAATGCCCTAAACTTCATTTAAAATTATCAGAGTGTCATCATTCCCTCTGTTCTCATTGTTGCTCAGAATGCCCTGAACGTCATTCAAAATACCCAGAGTGTTATCATTCCCTCTATTCTCATTGTTGCTCTGAATGCCCCAAACTTCATTTCAAATACCCAGAGTGTCAAATCCATTTGTTGTCGTTGCTGTTGTTGTTGTTGAGATGGTGGTTGTCCAGCTTTCGAGGTCCGAAACGTTCTGTCAAAGACTATATACATGGTGATGTGACCGTATGATGGTATAATATTGGAATATGTTTTTTCTTCATTTCCTCGGTACGAGGGAAGTAAATGAGACGATGACCGTAGTTGGTGGGGGGCTAAGACTCCACTGCGATTATGACGTCAACAAAAGTTCTATCGACAATCTTTGCAGCTGCCTTCTCGGTCTTCGACGCAAGCAAAAGGTAGCCTGGCCCCCAGCAGCAAGCTCCCTCATTACTGCACGTTTGTGCAGATGCCATATCAATATCTACAATAATCTATAACATACTGATGGCCTGTACATATAAAATTTGATTGCGTGTTAGTGGAAGAAATACGATCTTCCAACCCTATTTTGCTGGTCATGGGTAGTTTATACAGTGGTGTATGTAGTGAATGATCCGATTCCCGGTATTTGTTATAAAATAAAATTGCGAAATAATGCTTGAGCCTATCCCACATGTCCAATTCGTGCATGCGTATCAAATGCCCAAGACTTCTGATGTTTTCTTTCGTCCCCACACATATTGCGAAATTTGTTATACCATTTAGCTAGTGCATTAGAATGTATTCTAATGTAAAAAAATCTATAATATAAATATTATTACTTTTTACATCGTTATTTACTAATTTCATGACAAGAAGTCAACCACACTTCTTTAACGGACGGCGAGCAGCTGACGGAGCAACGGACGACTACAACTTACCGTCTTGTCCTGAGGAACCCTGACTTAACGGAAGATAATGCTCTACACACTCCTTACTGAACTTGCTCTCACTTACTACATAATTGCATTTATGTAATTAACATTTCTTTACTATCATGATGAGGTGACCACCGATGAATATGTGAATCAAAAGTTCTACCTACAAAAAAGAGAAGAACAGGTATTCATCAGTAGAGGCTTAGATGCTTAGCTGGGCATCTACGCACATTTTGAATTCTATAGTTAAATTGATCTTGCGGCTGCTTACTGTTTATCACCGTCACATCTATAAAATGAAAAGTACCATCCTGTAGCTTATTATAATTATCGCGATTATATTTTGGATTGAAATATTTTGAAGTGTAACAAACTTTCTTGCTTGGAGATAACACGTAAATGAGTATTATGAAGGGGCATTTCTGCCAACTTCCCGAGTTGGCAGGATTCAGATCAATTATGAGCAATACAATGGTTCAACCGGCTCCAGTCGCATCGTAATAAACAAATGAATGTCTTGAGCCATTTGGTTTTGTTATCATTCCTTCACTATCCTCCCTAAATACTGAAATGGAATGATAACAACGTTCATTATGAGGGTAATAGCCCGACTTATGTCAAACTATACAGACCCCTTGGTTCCTAATCTGCAACAATTTCTATGGGTGGTGAGAGAGGTGAGCGACAAAAGCGCCGTGCTTAATTTAAGAAAGGTCTAAATCCGAGCAACTGAGCCTCAATATGGGGAAGGTTTTTAGGAATGATGAAATCAGCGATATAAAGTTCACTCTGTAGGTATAGCAAAGAGTTGACTAGGAAACAGAATTTTCACAATATGCACTGATGATACTCATCACCACTTTATCAGCGTGAACTGTTCATTTACCATTTTCATATGCCTAAACACTAACCTATAATAATGGCTATGCATAAATTTGCATTTGCATCCTACGAATCAACGCACAGCGGTGGAGGAGGCACAGCGTTGGAAGACGCTCAGCGTTGGAGGACGCACAGCGTTGGAAGACGCACATCATTAGAGGACTCACAGCGGTAGAGGACGCACAGCGTTGGAGGACGCACAGCATTGGAAGACGCACGGCGTTGGAAGACGCACAACATTAGAGGACTCACAGCGTTGGAGGACGCACAGCGTTGGAGGACGCACAGCGTTGGAGGACGCACAGCGTTGGAGGAGGCACAGCGTTGGAGGACGCACAGCGTTGGAGGACGCACAGCGTTGGAGGACGCACAGCGTGGGAAGAAACACATCATTAGAGGACTCACAGCGTTGGAGGACGCACAGCGTTGGAGGACGCACAGCGTTGGAGGAGCACAGCGTTGGAGGACGCACTGCGTTGGAGGACGCTCTATATCGTTCAATAACCGAATCAGAATAGAGTGTCGGGATTTCAGATATAACTAAGAACGATAATCATCGGTCGGATTGGGCGATAAACATGCGCACAACGACGATAACCAACCATGACGTCGGTTATCAGACGAGAATGGATCGTTTTCTCAGTGAATAATATGGTCGGTTATCATCTGTCAATGTCGAATATTCTACGGGTCGATGTCGTATTGCACGGCAACACCAAAGTCGTCAGCTGGACAACTCCATGATGAGTGTTGTGTCACTGCTTGTCATTTCTGGAGTTATATTTCGTGTATGTGCATTTAATCGAGAATGCATGATTTTTAGGCCAAACAAAAATAAGTCTGTAACAACTAAGAATGAAATGAAAGTTCGACTTTAGAACAATTCTCATGTTTCGGTAAAGCTGATTTATTTGTAATTGTTCAACATATGACATTACACAATCTATTAGATATCAAAGAGTATAATATCTCAGCGCACTTTTACACAATTTTAATTGGTAAAAAATAAAATGTTATTTCCATCCACAACATGTAGATATCTTTTTAGGGATGAACCTATAAGCGGCCCGCTCGGTGGCCGAGTGGTAGCGTGTACGCCTCTCCTCACAATAGACTTCCATTGGCAGCTAAAGGCTGTAGGTTCGAGCCTACGTGACCAAGAGTGAGACATTCTGACCGGTCTCCTAAATGGTTAAAGGCAGCCCATACTCGCCGAGGGTAAATAATAATATCAGGTGGCATCTACGCTGCTACCCGCAATATAAGCCAAAAATAATTATTCTATTCAAAACTCATCATTGTCATCCCATCATTTCTTACGGTTTTCAGGGTGGGTCAACTTTTGCGGGTAACTGTTTCTCTAAATATTCGTTTTATTTTACCTATAGAACACAATATAGGTAGATAGGAAAATGCCATAACCATAGCTAACAAATATAGAAGTTTCAATTTCCAGCACGTGCAATGCCTATCCATGATTCCTTTCATCATCAACATTAACAAGAAGACAAACAGTTATTCGGAGTGGCGTGATCAACCTAGAGCCGGTCTTAGCATTGCTAATTTTATGTAACTTTATTTGTAGATTTATAAATGTAAAATGGAAATTAATTCAAGTTCCAAACTCCCCCTCGCCATAGCTCAAAAAAAATTACGACGGGCATAAATCTGCATCAATAAAGGGACGAACAGTTGAATTCTATTCTGTTGGAGCACTGCTTACCGCAAGCAGCATTGAAGAGGAGTGTCGACATCAATGAACCCTTCTACCTGGACCACTTGCAACTGTGGCTGATGTTTAGGTTGGATAAAGGCATGGAGGTGACTCCAAGCAATCCCACGAAATAGAACCGATTCCTCCAAATCCAAGCAGGTCAGTGAACTTACGATTGTCGGACGGGTAAGGACTGGAAAAACAATTTTGTTTTCATCTGTCACCGGAACAGAGGATAAGCCTCACCATATCACTCAGCTACAATTATGGTTCAACATTTAATGGAAACTATTGAAGGAAAAACTGCGATAAAGTCGTCTGTGTGTGAATTTTAATGAGATCTGTACTTCATAATTAAGAACTTCATCTAACAATTGACCTCCCAAGAATCAGTGCACAGCTTAGACACCTGTGAGAATGTGTCATTTGGAAGAGATTATCTGTTAGGAACCACGGGGATAATATTCAATTGAGTGTCTTGCTCAAAAGATTAGGTCAGTCACGCTGGTTAAAACTATTTTACCTATACTAACATGTACGGTTCGATTGTATTCAATTGAAATCGCGATAAAAAGCTTCCGTTTGAGTGTAAAAATTTTAATCGAACCGCGATCGAAAAGTCAATCGCTTCCGACCGTGACAATTTACCAACTTGTACCTTGGGTTTGTCGAGTTTGATGTAAACAGCTAGACGAAGGGTTCCATTAACAAATATTCTATCATTTCTGAGTACACATTTTTGACGCACGCTTAAACGATTCTTAATTGTTGCATTAAATGAATTAATTTATTATTATTTGAAGTGAGTGCACTCAGAGTTTACCAGACAGTTCGCCGTGCAACAACTTGTTCAGAATAAGAGTTTACCAGACTGTTCACAGTGCAACAACTTGTTTACAATAAGAGTTTGCCAGACAGTTCGCCTTGCAACAACTTGTTTACAATAATAGTTTACCAGACAGTTCGCCGTGCAACAGCTCGTTGCGCGTTGTCAGTATTCCGAATAATTGCTTTAAGTATAATGTATTATTCAGAGTAACAAAACGTGCATCATAAACTATTCTGAATATTTTGGTCAGCGAAATGATCAAGTGTACAATTTTTGGTGTTTGCAGGAATTGCTTGTTCAATAAATCCGTTTGCCAATCAGATTTCGTAAAGAAGCGTTCGAGTGGAACCACGTGATTGGGTTGACGACTTTAATCAGATCAAATCGAAATATTCCATCAGACTCTCAAATTGATGCCACCTTCAGTTTTCATTGGCGGATAAACTGATTATTTTGGCCTGCGAAATGATAAAGTGTACAATTGTTGGTGTTTGCAGGAATTGCAAACTCCGCAGAGATGAATTACCATCTCTGACCGAGATGTATATTTTTCGTTATTTTTTCTTAAGCTAGTAGTAAATGGTGGTTCAAAGCATCTTAGGTGAGTCAATTCGGAATGATAAGAACCATTACTCTCGTAACACCTACGATGCAACTTTCAATGGACCGGTAGGAGAGATTTGATTAGGTTTGGGGTCACGCCCACCGGGGCTCTGACGCGAGACTTAGTGAGTTCCTCCGTAGTGCGCGATAGATGGGCAAATCAATTACCAGCAAAATGAGTCATCCCCAGCTTCTGTTGATGAAATTCAAGGTGCGTATGCACTCTACCTACTTCGATTTCTGAATTTCGTGAGTAAGAGAGTTAATGAATAAAAAAAAAATCAATAATGAACGGATCAATGCGGTACAATTTTTTTCTACCGCAAACAGAGCTATCCGAAAGTGTTTTATCTACAGGAGCTACGTGCATGTGCAACAGTCTAAACGCTCGCCGTAGCCGTCCAATTGCTCGCCGTAGCCGTCCAGCCGCTAGCTGTGGCCTGTGATTGGTCGGTTGGTTCAGAAACAAAAAATGGTAGTTAACCATGCATGTGTGGTTCCCTCCCGAGCTCGCGTAGATCAGTACTTACACCACTGAAAGTATTCATTCAGTAGCAGGCATGTATTGATCCTCCTCTAACACATCACAACCGGCAAAACGATGCCCTAGTTTCATAGATCAGTGACCTTATTAGCCCTGCAATTTGTACCGAAAAGAAAGTTTTATAAATTCGTAATTTTTCGTATAAAAAAACATGGTATTCATCATTGCTGCTTTATTTAACAAGAAAATAATCATTTCCAACGGAAAGTTACGCGCTTAAGACCTTGGTAGTAGAATATCAAATCAAGGTATGAGAGAACCATA
>SDVV010026030.1:0-12323 GCA_016164225.1 Gammarus roeselii | reverse complement strand
ATAAATTACGCTCTCAAGGATTATTTTATCAACAATAAAACTTCTGCGCGATACATTATTCCAAGATCAGGTCATAACTTAGCATGTCAAGGGCATCTTGTAGAGATAAACAGTTTGAAATCACTAAGAATTAACGTTCGTGCCTGAAGGACATGACTGATTTTCCAGAATGCTGAAGTTGGCAATGATAGATTGAGTTACCTTGAAATCGGTGACCATGAACCGAGGCGAAATGGCCTTCCATTCATCAGCAGTAAACACTCGAAGGGGGATCAGCAGTGGATGTTCTATTAGTGTGTCCTTGGAAGGTGAGTCGCGTGTGATTTGCAGAGACTGTAAGTTCAAGAACTCGAAAGGAACTCAGGAAAAGTTCGGCAGTACGTACACTGGATATTTTGTGAATTAGTAGCTGTGGTATATGAAGACCAGACGCATGCAAGCCACGTTAGTATTCTCCCGGGATAAATAAACATCACGATGATTAAATAAACATCACGATGATTAAATAACATCACGATGCTGCGAGCAATTCAATGTTCATTCCCGTTAAGAACTTTTCGATCTCAAAAGGGACAAGAAAATGAAGGCAACCGCGGAAGTTTCGTAATTCAAAAGAGAAATAAGAATTTACTCCAATCTCATAGAGTTTTGCAACGATTCATATCGTTGATTTGACAAGAATCTATTATTATTACTTCATGGACGCATGAAATACAAACGGCGTCAAGAAAAATGTAAGCCGTCATCATAATTCAACCTTTTTTTTGTTGATTAATCATGTACGTAATTTTTCATAGTTCCTTTCAATAGTGTATGGAGAACCTTCCCTCCGCTACTCATTTCATTACGATAAATTTCTATGTCATTATAGAGATAAGTATACATTCAAATAATAATATTGTAATCAACATGACAATTGGAAAATCACAAAGTATTCTCATTAGCGTTCCACACTTTAAATTGATTAATTAGTATTGTTATTCGTCAATGAAAAATGATCATTTTGGTTTTCAATTGCCACCCAATGAAAGTGGTCTCTTAACTGGGCGTTCTTCCTACTAACTGGGACTGTACAGTTCCATACATGTTCAATGCTGATTGCGATCTGTTCCGTGCAGTTTTATCCCTTCGAATTGCCTGCTAGTCTAAACAGTTTGACCTAGAGTGACTGTCATACTATATCATCAGACACCGAGTGCCTGTTATACTATACGGTACGACACAAAATGGGAGCCTAGCGTTTGCGCTAAAATTATTCCCGCACACTCGCACCATCGCCACTTAACTTCACCTCACTGTCAAAGCCGGACACTGTCATAACCGCTAAAAATCTTTCATCCCACGTGCTTTCTACCTAACGATGATTCAGCCCACACGCATTTCCCGCCACTGCAAAATCTGCCACTGTCATATCTGCCACTTTCATTTCAGCGAAACAGGCGTACCAACCTAACAGTTATCACTTTAAGGAAACTTCAATAAAAACACGCTAAAAAACGGCATTACGTACCCTACAAATATACGTATGTTTGCCCTGCGGGTTAGAAATACGTACCTTTGCCCCGCAGGTTAGAAACACGTACCCTAGGTTAGGTTAGGCTGGGCGGGAAAAGTTCCATTAAAGTGATAGCCGGTAAAATGGTACGACTGGCGGCTGATTCTGACGTGGCCTGAAACAGATTTTCGCCAGAATGTCACTGGCAGATATGACAGTGGCTGGTGTGACTGAGGAACGCTATGAATGTTCGCTGTTAAAAAATGTTACCGTAGATAGGTAGTCGGAACAACTTGGGGCTGATAAGGCAGTTGGCGGAGATGATAGGGGTTCATCTGACATTAGCTATAAACGAATTTAGCGCCAGGGATAGCGACCCCACAAAATGCCTGTCATACTGAACCGTCAGACACCACGTGCCTGCTATACTATACGGTACGATACAAAGTGCCTGTCATACTGAACCGTCAGACACCGAGTGCCTGTCATACTATACGGTACGACACAAAATGCCTGCCATACTGAACCGTCAGACACCACGTGCCTGCTATACTATACGGTACGATACAAAATGCCTGTCATACTGAACCGTCAGACACCGAGTGACCGCTATACTATACGGTACGACAAAGTGCCTGTCATACTGAACCGTCAGACAACGAGTGCCTGCTATACTCTACGGTACGATACAAAATGCCTGTCATACTGAACCGTCAGACACCGAGTGCCTGCTATACTATACGGTACGACACAAAATACTATACGGTACGATACAAAGTACCTGTCATACTGAACCGTCAGACACCGAGTGCCTGCTGTACTATACGGTACGACAAAGTGCCTGCCATACTGAACCGTCAGACACCGAGTGCCTGCTATACTATACGGTACGACACAAAATGCCTGTCATACTGAACCGTCAGACACCGAGTGACCGCTATACTATACGGTACGACAAAGTGCCTGTCATACTGAACCGTCAGACAACGAGTTCCTGCTATACTAGACGGTACGATACAAAATGCCTGACATACTGAACCGTCAGACACCACGTGCCTGTTATAATTACGGTACGACACTAAGTACCTGTCATACTGAACCGTCAGACACCGAGTGCCTGCTACAGTCTGGCATTGAGTGCCTGCCATATCAATACCGTCAGACCCACAGAGCGTGTCATATTGTGCAGTCTGGCATAGAGTACCTGCCATGCTACACCAACAGACACAGAGTGCCTGCTACACTGTACCGTCTGGCATAGAGGGCCTGGCGTATAATACCGTCAGACAGACAGGTCTTGCCATATTTATTACCGTCTCCCACAGAAGGCCTGCCCTACTATACCGTCTGACACAGCGTGCCTGAGATACTGCATCGGCTCACACAGAGTGTCTGCCACACTATTCCATCTGACACAGTAAGCCTGCCATACTATAGTGCCATACTGTTCCATTGGATACAATACAAATGACAGAATATTGTGTTGTTTGCAGCGTGTCTGCCAGACTACACAGTCTGACAGAGTGTCTACCATAATACAGCGTCTAACACAGCCTTTTCGATCACTGGACCAAGATCCTGAAACAACCTCCCATCAAGCCTCAAGAATCTTGAATCCAACAAGTCCATCAAGAATAGGCTTAATGAACATCTGTTGACCGATCAATTCAAACCGGTAACTTTGCCCACAAATACAAGCTAAATGCATAATACCAGTGACCAGAAAATGCATTCTGTTCTTGAGCGACCACCACCATCAACCACCACCACCATAACTCTCAACATTGAGACACCATTCAATAGTTTTTACTCCGACGATACATATGTTTCTATGTTGCTACCGATCACAATTGTCTTTGCCAATTACCATAAGTGTCAACTAGCGTTTTGTCTATTTCTATGTTTTAAATGTCCCAGTCGTTTTAATATAATTAAAATACGAGCTTAGTCTTTTCGGAGAACGATATGCAGCTTCTAACTTTGACAAAGGTTAACTCGAGTTTAACATAACTCATTGAAATATTTTTAACAATTACCGTACCATTTTGATAAAACAATCATTCCCTTATAAGCTAATATTTTGCTTTGTCTTCTATAACAGAAGTCTATTCATCTGACTTGTGTACTCCAGTATTGTATTATCCTGATTTTGATTCTATGTACAATTTTTTTTTGTATAAATTATGTCGCCTATTCACCCCTTTTCGATTGTAAAGATGGGTCTAAACAATGGTTTAGACCCATCTTCACAATATGTTAGCGCTTTCCGATTTCCCAACGCTATGTTGTATTCATATTTTCTGTATTATTCATGTCGTCCATCCACATCTATGTCATCGTACAATAATGTAGACTACTCATTACAATGTGTTATCACATTTTTATGTCCCAACCCCATGTTTTCGGGACTCTAACCGCATGCATGCGTGATTTCCACCCATGTACTTGTTATTTTCCACACCCATGTATTTTGTTATTTATCCACCCCAAGTATTTCTTATTTTTCAACCCCGCGTGCCACTGGTTTTCCCAACGCTATGGAGTCGGAATTATTTTGTCAAAATGTACATTTTCTGTGTGTGCACAGATGATACTATTGTAAATAATATTTCGCTCCATGTAATCCGAACCGGCAGCCCATATAGATGAGCTGTGACGATTTCAAATTGAACTTTCGAGCTTTGACAGAGGCCAACTCGATGAAAATATAATTTATTGAATCATTCCTACCATTTACCGTACCATTTTTGTAGATAAAATCATTGTCAAATAAGCTAATAATGTGCTTCATCTTCTATAACAGAAGTATATTAATTTGATTTATGTACTTCAGTATCTAATTATTCTGATTGTCAATCATTTAATCATTTCCTAGCGGTCACGAAGTGTATATATTTCCAGAGGTATGTATAAATTTTAGGAATAACTTATGTCGTCTATTCACCACTTCATTATTCATACAATGTTTTACACCCATCTTTACAATATGTTAGCGCATCTCGTTATGAAATATGTATATCCAGTGTTCTGTAAATATTTTATGTATAATTTATGTCATCTATTCAACCCTTTATTATTCATATTTTACCCCCATCTTTACAATATGTTTGCGCATTTCGATTTCCCAACCCCATGTTCTTAGGATTTCGTATCCCCATGTGTTGGCGGTTTTCTCAATCCTATGTATTTCGTAATTTTCCCAACCCCATGTATTCGTGATCGCCCCACCCATGTATTTCGAGCCGGGCATTCCTGATTCTTACCTTAAATAAGACGTTAGCTGCTTGATCATTAATTATAATATTGTCATTTACAATCTGTTGCATGAAATCAGAACCGGCGGCGAATTCAAATTGAATTTTCGTTTACGTTAATTCAAAAAGTGTTTATGGTAATAAAGTTGGATGTGTAATAAAAAAAATTGAAACCCGATTGCCAGATGATGGAAATAACTGATTTAATAATAATAATTATAACAACATGCACATGTACAAACACATAATCGACGTTGTGATATAAACTCGTACATGAACGTATACATGAACGCATACGTACACACAGACATATACACACGTATACAGATGAAAAACAAACATATATACAAATATCACGTCATAGGTGGCAACGTTAGGCGTAATGTTCTACGAAAAACCAGCATGTAATCAACTTATAGTACGTAGATGCATACCGAGATTTGAATCAGTGTCACGTTGAGTGTAAATGGAGTCGAACGTATCGGCGTCGAATAAATAAAATGGATATTCACGTGGCAAAAATTGGTTCACGTGTCTTGGATGAAGAAATCTATGAAGATGATATGAGTCGTTTCGAACAAATATTGACTAGTGTTGAAACTAATAATTATCTCAAAATATGTACTACAAGAAGAAAAGAGTGGGAAATATTGTTCATATATGGCTGAAGAGACAAGGAAGTAGGATTTAGGTAACAAATATCGATGCGTTACAGTCGTGTGTAACAAAGTTTAAAGAAAATAAGAAAGCAAACCTCAAAATTGATATGATCCAAATAGAAAATCGTCACGAGTGTAATAAAGCTGGGGTTCTGGGAAACAAATTGTCCCTATGAACAAAAGAAAATCTCAATGATGAAGACCAGACTGACTTTGAATGGGAAAAATATCGACTAATTAGAACACAAGAAGACAAAAGCAATGCATCTGTGGAATCACGGGCATGTAACAGCATTCGGTATGCACATTAAAGACAGAATGGAGCACATACAGTATTTTGAAAGAAAGCTGAAATATAGTGATGAAGGGTATAGTTGTATGTTCGAACCATGCTGTGCCAACTCAAGTCAACAGAGAGATAATATTGATTATGCAAGCAAGATCTGTAAATAATACTGATTAACATACAAAAAACATATAGATTCGTAATCATATGATTCTAATAATAAAACTCAAAGGTTGAGCACTAAAAATACATAAATTCAGTCAGTCGGAGGTAACATCATATTGTCGAAATCGATAGAAGAATATATTTCGAGGAATGAAACGAAGCTCAAAATGGCGATCATCACGATATAAATATTGCCATAAACCTATCTCCGGGTAAATGATCTAGATGTGTTACAGATTGGTAGAATATAAATCAGAGTCCGATCAGATCTTGCTCAGTCAATGTTGTGATTCTGTTGTGTAAGGATGGGGTATAGCTTAAGTCACCTATTGTTTGTAGGTAATGGGTGATATGGGCCTGTAATCTTTGCCAAAAAGAAATAAAATTTAATAAAAATGAATCGGCCAGTAATGAGTGGCGACATCGGAAACGAAGTCATCGTCATGAATATGAAAAGTATAGGATTATAGTGCCAGGAGATAGTGAAGTAAAAAAGAAAACATAGTGTGAGACCTTGTGTCCGTTTGTATGAAACTGGGTACAAAATGATATACTTGTAACATTTGATTCATCTAAGTTTAACAATGGGATCTCTCGGCTAACTAATATGGGTCGAGAGTGACAATGAAATACTGTATATAAAATTTATGTTAAAGAGATATTTAGTCGTGTGGAGGGCTTCATATGTATATGTCAATAACTGAATACCATACATAAGGTTAGGTTAGATTTTGATGGGTGGGAATTACATATAAAAGTGATGTATACATTGTGTCAAAAAAAGTATAGAATCATATTAAAAAGCTATAACAAACAAACAAACGATGTAATGTACATTTGCGAGATCAAAATTGGAAGTGTGTATCAAAACTGCAAAGGATATATCAAAATGTAGAGCCAAGGGGAGAGGATGGATAAAAATATATAACAAATTGATGAATGAGTATCATACGTAAGCAGGAAATCTCGAACGATGACACATAATTCTTGTTTAAATTAGAATAGGTTAAGTTAGGATAGGAAAAATCTTTTAACCCAACATGCCGTGAATCTGATCCACATTAAATATCTTGTTACAAAAGCAGGGGACTTTGTTCTAATGGAATAAATCACAGATCAAAGGTAAAATGCTACAGATGTTAACCGACCCAGTATGTGCATAGAAATGTGTGTATGTGTCTACATTGTGCCGGCATCGACCCTTGTATACGTCTACATTATGCCGGCATATGCCGGCATCAACCCTGTATACGCCTCCATTATGCCGGGACCGACCCTGCATATGCGTACAAAGCGTGTATGTGTGTACCTGGTGTGTGATATTAAAAAAAATACGTAAAATAGAGCCGTGTATGGTGATTTAATATGTACATCGTAAAAAAAATATTACTAAATATCAGACATAACTATCAAACTTGAATGAAAATATATAGTTATTGGGTAAGTTGGTTAGGTTGCCTAAGGATTAATGCATCTGGCAGAGTATGGCAACCCTTTTTTCATTCATTGATACTGGATCTATGATGTCGTATTTGATATATATTTTTGGCTAATTATGTACGTTAGACATATCCTAGATCTTGTTGATTGCGGACCTATCATCACAGAACTATAGTAAAATGTTAGTGTGGATTTATTCAATATTTGTTATGATAGACGGAAATGGTAGGAGCAACAATTCCAACATTACAATTAAATGCTTGTTCTTGCATCAAAACCATACATAAAACTTGCTAACGCTTTATCACCCATAACAACCACTGACAAATGCGATAAGCTTACATATTCGTTTTGAACTCTACATTCTAATAACGAGCGATCACCTAACATTACATGAAACTAATCGATATTACTGGGCTGGTAACAAGCAAAGTAAAAATATATTCATATGTAGGCACACAATCTGCTAAAGATTGGTAAAACTATAGAGCCACGTGGATAGATTTGATGTGATAAACGCTTAAATCAATGAAGAAATTCCTAACTATGTATGGAAACGGAAAAAAAATCTAGGTTAGGTTAGGTTAGGATGGGTATAGTTTACGGCCGTCATCACAACCCTATAGTGAAGAATGCTAGAGTGGATATTGTAACTGCTAGAATAAGTCAGATATTACAAAGCCTAAATTAATAAATATTTTCTAAGTGAGTAAACTGCAAACGGATCAAATACATTCATAGAAGTAAGACCTGCGGGAATAAGCATCTAGTAAAAACATGCAAGCGGATAATATAATTGAAATGTACATCAAATTAATGAAGAATTTTGAAACTAACACTCTACACAAATCCGGTAGATTAGTTCTCCAAGACAACTTGAAATACGGCGCAAATACAATATCGAGAGGTAAAACAAACCAATATTTTGTACCATTACATCCAGTTAAGCGAATTTATACCCAACAGTTCGTGAATTTAGATGAATTTATACATAATACCGATATATTTCTATGATAACCGTTCAAAAATCATACGACAAGAACTATAAAATAGCTAGATAAGATTCTCTACTCTACCCTAACCGACAACGATTAACTATTATTTACGGTGTATCCTACCACACCCAGATGATAAATCCTAATCCAATATCCCAAGTGATCTGGTTCATGACTAAGATTGTATACTAACATAACAGCATAACAGTCATACAAAAAAATACAAAATCCTCGTATTGCAAGATTAAAAAACATGTATCGTCTTGCAGAAAATGGAATCTGCACGGGAAAAATGTTGGCTTAGAACAAATGGACGGACATTCAAACAACGCTCACCAACTATACGCAGCTAGCTAATAGGCACAGCTAAAAGTCATGTTACATTCACCTGTTTATTTCTGTATCATTTTCTGTGTCCGACAGCTCACCACCAGAGAAATCGAAAGAAGAAGTTCCTGCAGGAGTAACTAAACACAGCGCAAGGGTCCCAGTCTCATCGAAAGCGAATACTCGTCCATTGTGAACGGTTTAGGTATAGACATAAGTATTTGAGTATATAATCCATTTAGTGTTGTTTATTGTGCTCAGTTCTGTAATGTCTTTAAGCCGGACCCAAATCCAATGTCGAGTGGTAAGAAACAGGAGCGGCTAAAGAAAGAGTCAATACATCAACACTAGAATCGAAATCGTATGCTAACCTAAAGCGTATACACGCATATCCCAATTAAAAATTAAGGTGAAAAAGCCGGCAGTATGTGCGAGTGATATAAAACAGTGACCTAAAATAAAGAAAGAGGAGTACTTCTACATTAAAACCATGAAGAATATAAAAAATGCTGAATTTTGTTGATAAATCATACATCTCTCGTAATTTGCTACAGAACAGACCCCTCTCCACACTAACTACCCAATCAATAAACTCATAACGATCAAGAAACTGATAGCCATGCCTTATTTGCCAATTATTATCTGGAGAAAGGCAATACATTACAATACTACAAAGATAATTGCAAGATATGAACAGATGGCTGCTACACCGGGGTAGCTTTTTCCTATGTATCAGTTACACTTGCAGCCATCTCTATTTATCCTAGCTATGTATCATCACTTGATTGCGCTACGAAGAGCCCGATATACCTCATGTAAGTGTACTAATTAACTGACTCAGATACATTTCAACCGTTAATATTTCTGAATTTGGCTATGCACTGATACCCAGTGGGAAACATTACAGCTCAAACTTGCGGTCATGAATAAAAAGCAAGTGATCACGTATATCCATCACAGCAATCCGCAGGAAATAAATATATATATGAACACTATAAACAATAAAGATTATTTGAAACAAAAATGACCGAAATATAGCAAAAATCACTAATCAAATGACCGTATACAATATGCGATCTATCGTTGTTTGACAAGGTATCACCTCCAGCCGAGAAATAGCACGCATCATCGATAAACTGAGACCGCAACGTGCCTCTGACGCCTCCGATTATGATAGGACCAGAGGTACACCCGGAGACTTTACTTACGTCTTGTACAGTTACCAGCGTCCACCGTTGTATTCATAGATACGTTCACGTACAAATAGTAAGCCCATGTAATTCCCTAATAAAAAATGTGTTATAAATCTATTATCACGAAAACATATCATATAAATGTTTGTTTGCATTATCCTACATTTAACTCGAATGCCTAGCATTGAAAATGCACTTATGCAACATGTATTGCATTGAATTGCAAAACAACACCTCCTACCATGCATTGAAAATGCGCTAAATACTCTGTAATTTAAATTACACTAGGTTACCTAAGGTTTTGTAGATACATACATATATATCTCATCAGCTCCAAACAGAGAGCGGACTAAATCTTGAATGGAATATATACGGCAAGTGATTAATGACTCCTAAGTTGACATGTAGAGATGCAATCTGACCAGTGGTATCATTTCCAATTGCCTGCTACTGTAAGCGCGTGACAAAAGTACATCCACGTCTTCAGGTTTTTATTCTGTTTAAAGTTCCTCTATATTGTATCCATGTAAATATTTTTATGATGGTATACCCGCTGCAATCGCTCCTAATATGATGACAATAGACTGATGTAAATGTTCCAAACATGATAATGGTAATGTCCCTGTGTAACAATGTTACAACGTAATAAAAAATATATAAACTTGAACATATATGCTTCATTGTCCACAGTCATACGGATTAAAAATGCGTGAAAGTTTAACCTTGCTACCGCTCCTAATATGATGTTAATAGATTGACGAAAATGTTCCAAAAATGTAAATGTTCCTTTTTCACCATGCTACTACGTAATGAATAAATAAATATAAATTTGAACATGTATGTTTCATTGTTCACAGTCATACTGATTAAAAATACGTGAACGTACAATGCCAGCGCCTTCTATTCGTATCATAAATAACGATGTGTCCTGACGTAACTGTGAAAATATATACATACCTACAATTGCAAATAATATAGCTTTTGTTCTATTATAACAAAGATCCTACATAATACTGCGTTCACATATAAAGAACCTGTGGTCAAACCTAATTATGTTAACGATCGAGCTATGAAAGCAAGTAGAAATAACAGCGGTGCCTACACATACAGTCAACTTCCTACTTGCCAGGCTAACATTTCTTGCGGATATACCAAAAGCAATAAGCTCTAACGTTAATTCACACAATAATACTTACCCTTTACAATACCTATTTACAAATCCTATCACAGCGCTATAAGTGTCACTAAATAAAACCCCTAAAAAGTTAAACGTCGAGCAAAGACTAGCAATAAGAACCCATTGCAATAACAGCGCTGCATGCGACACTAAATAATGCGATGTATAACTAAATAATTATAGACATATACTATTAACAAAGAATTATATACTACACGTAAACATAAGCAATCAACAACAATATCCAAGGCTGTTTCGCACACCATATCTCCAGGGCTGTTTCGCAGCGCGGATCTCCAGGGCTGTTTCGCACCGCCCATCTCCAGGGTTGTTTCGCACTGCGGATCGCCAGGGCTGTTTCGCACCGTTTACAACTACTCACAGAGTGCCTGTCATGCTATCAACGTTTGACACAGTCTGCCTGTCATGCTATTACCGTTTAACACAGACTGCCTGTTATGCTATTACTGTTTGTCACAGAGTGTCTGTCATGTTATTACCGTTTGACACGGAGTGCCTGTCATGCTATTACCGTTTGACACAGAGTGCCTGTCATGCTATCACCGTTTGACACGGAGTGCCTGTCATGCTATTACCGTTTGTCACAGAGTGTCTGGTCATCCTAATACCGTTTGACACAGAGTGCCTGTCATGCTATTACCGTTTGACACAAAGCGATAGTCTTGATATCACCGTTTGACACAGAGTGGCTGGTCAGGCCATTACGGTTTGTCACAGAGTGCCTGGTCATACTATACTGTCTGGAAAAACTCCCCATCCCGTCATTTTACTCCGACGACTAAATTGAATTAAATGCCAAGATTTCACTGACCCCCTTGCTTTATGGAACAGAACCATTAGGGACCAACGACCAGCGCATTAGGAGCTCACCCTCTTGCGGGATACTTTGTTGAGGAGTGGATGTTTCAAACACATTGCGGTGCTAATTTTAAATCAAATGTTCCTCGGCACGTATCGCGACAGCAGCCTCGCTGCCTCACGAACCCCCGACCCCTCATGAACCCCCCCCCCCCTCATGAGGCCACGCTCCCTCATGAACCTCCGCCCCCACATGAACCCCCGTTCCCTCATGAGCCCCCGCCCACTCATGAACCCCTGCTCAATCATGAACCCCCGCCCCCTCATGAACCCCCGCCCCACATGAACCCCCGCCCCCTCATAAGCCCCCGCTCTCTCAAAAACTCCCGTCCCCTCATGAGCCCCCGCCCACCCATGAACCCCTGCTCCTCCATGGAACCCCGCCCCCTCATGAACCCACGCCCACACATGAACCCCCGCCTCTTAATGAACCCCCGCCTACTCATGAACCCC
>SDVV010026029.1:0-12324 GCA_016164225.1 Gammarus roeselii | reverse complement strand
ATATATCAACGTATTCTGATGTTTCACCCATGTCGTAGCTGTATGCTTTTGTATTTGCGTCGTATATTTAAATTTCATGGCCAAACTATTAAATTTGCTCTCGTTGAGAAGTGATCAGTTTTGTTTAATTATTTATTAGAAAGAAAGAGTATCATTCATTTTCAAACCTATCCTACAATATCAGCCCCAATTTAATTACCGCACGGTTTACATGGATGGATTCCAACCCTTTCCTTCTCCTGGGGTCATCTTGCCTTACACTCCAAATTCGGGAGTACTCGAGTAAACTCAATAGAGAAACACTCGCCCTCGGCCCTACTCCTCCGCCCCGAGTTGATAGCCGTTTTGTCTCGTCTCGTTCATTGTCTCGTTCACGTGCAGTTACATTTGAGAAGTGTCGGGCTGAGAGCGTGTCAGCGAGCTTCAAGTTGCTAGGTATACCCCAAGTCCTGGATAGAGTTGTGTGCCAGTAATGTTAGGCAAACAACACTATCTAGGTTCCTTTCTCCATTCCTCTGTCTGATGTTTCATGGCAGTTAAGGTCAAATTTATTTGAAGAGTATATATATATATATACAGTATATACTGGAATTGGCCGAATTCCATGTACGAATCTAAACAAAACCTCGGAAACCCCGGACACTGAACCTGAGCCTGGAGTGTGTGTTACTTTGTTTTTGGTGTTGCTATTTCTTTTCTTGATGATTTAGACGGGTTTGCTCACATGTTTATTTTGACAAATAATGATCAGACAACTCGAAGAAGATGTGTACCTGTTAAATACACTGTACATTGCCTCAATTTATGCCAAATAATTCGATACGGATGTGTTGTGCTTGTATTTAGCTTTTCATAATCTCCGTATATTTTGATCAATTATTATTCCTAATATATTCACATTTTCTTTCGAGTTAAATCTCACTTCATCCTGATTTGACTATCCCAATATTGAGGCCAAGTCCTCCTCCTAATAATCGGGCCCGCCTATCATCCCTCTAATTTTAAGATCCTTTGTGGGATGGACATGCTATACCCTGGAGCCTGGAGCCCTCTCATTCTTGGCTCATTGTAATGAGGGGCTGATCCCTTTGTGTGTCCGCTCGCGCGGATGATAGCATAAAGTTGGCCTTTCTACAAGACTGACTAAAGTTACCCCTAAAAATAACAACAGCGCGGCTGAAGAAAAGGGGAGACGGCGACAGTTTTAATTCCGTATTTCTATAATGACGTTTGGTTTGTGTATCTTACTTAGGAAGTTCCTTTGAAAGGGGGTGTTAATTTATACGTTTATATGTACTTAGTAATTATTAGGTTCGAGCAATGCTCACAAGAATATTCTATCTAATGTTTTCTTCCGAAGTGTCTGATATGTTCGGCAAATGCATTTTCTCCCTGACAGTGTTCCAAGAATTTTTACCTGACTCCTGCACTAATTCAATTTGATGTCTTCCTATTGGCATTGGCCTAAAAGCTTCCGGGCGGCACCAGGAATTATATCGAAATGTTTTTAGAATGTCGGCTCCTGAAATTGAAAATAAAATATTAAAAAAACACCAGGAACCGGGCGGTCTCCGGTTGAACGAGGCGTTTTCTTGATGTTTCCCAAAAACGATGTTATTGGAAACAGGCTAAATGAAACATGGATGCATGCGATGGGAATAAGCTTGGAAGCCAAGGATACTCGAAGTCCATAAACCTCGGGAATATATACTGTGTAAGAGGAAGAGGGGGTTATAGGGCTGAGATGATGACCCAAATGGATGTAGCAGGTGGCTGTTTCAGCCATTGGTCCCCGGCCTCTGCTGCAAGGAGATGGCTTTAAGCCAGGGCTGGTAGCTGGTCGAATGGTGGTGCCGCCCGTAGAAATTGCATGGGAGGGGTAATATGTCGAGAAATGGCCATGTAGGCTTTTGCTACGCCCAAGCCTAAACCGAAGCGGCACATACCAGTCTTCATTAGGAGGAGGCCCACTTCCTCGGGTCCCGCTAGAGAAGCGATTTCTTTCTGTTTCCAGAGCACATTCGTGGTTATGAGTATATTTTATTTCAGAGCTCCTTGCCGGCCCCGGAGTGCAAGGAAGCTTTTCGTGCTAAAATTTCTTATGGTATAAAACTGTCCGTTTTATTTCGAAGTGAAGGAGCAGGAGGAGATCGCACTCGCTCATGTTCACATTCTATGCAAAATTTAAGGATGGTTGATTTTTTGTTCGTGTTATATTGTCATCAACTTGAAGGAAGCTCGGTTATTTTACAAGTACTTTGGTTTACCGTTGCTTCGTTATTTCTTGTATGACGTTGATTCTGTTGATTTGTTCTTCAATCCAGTATGCGAAAATAATTTGAAAAGCAGTCATATTTCATGGAATTTCCATTCGTGTGAAAAAAAAACGCTACAAATGGAACAGTCGAATGAAACTGTTAGTTCAATCATTTAGATTCTCGTGTTTTCGAACTAGTTACTTCCCGTTCTAGAACAAGTTACCTCCCATTTTTCAAAGCAAATCCACGTCTGTTTCCTATTCAGTAAAGGAATAGTTCGAATAGGAATGGTTTGTTTATAACGGATAAATCAGCGACACTTTTCACCGTTTAAATTACCTCTGTAAGGATTTTTATAGTTGTTCTAATCCGGACAAATCTTCTTAATATTTTTTTTATAATACATATCTTCTCTGTTTAACTGATTATTCGATTCTTATTAACCATGAATCGTGTGCTAGGATTTTTTTGTCATTTTACTTTGTTTAGTCACTTGCCATTGCCACGTCTTCAAAGCAACGCTGTCCTGTCAGTTCGTCAGGTTTTCAGTCATTTTGATGCAAGTGAAGAACAAGAAATCCGTCCAATTATCCTCCCTGTATGGGACACAGCACTGCAGTCTACACTGAGTCCTTTGAGCAAGTCCTGTGGCCGTGGACTTAGTGGGCTTCCTGTCTGCGTTTAATGACCTACGCTGTCCAATTTCGTGCCGCATTTGCTGTCTGAATCTCGGCCCGTCTTCCGTCGTATTATAAGCTTTTCAAACATCTGAAGCGCTCGATCCTTTCAAACTTTGATTTAATGACGGGCTCGGCCTTTATTTTTCCTGGCAACTGTTACTGAAGAGGAACGGATTATGAGCCGAGCGGGTAAGGGAGGCTGCACTGGCTTTATTTAAGCCATCTTAATGGGAGGGTGTGCTAGCTTGAGTAATCTTAAAGGAGGGGTGCGTGGCTGTGAGCCAGCTAAATGGAGAGGTGCGACGGCGTGAGCCAGCCTGATAGAGGAGTGCACTGGTGTGAGCCACCTTAATGGAGGAGTGAGCTAATGTGAGCCATTTTAATGCAGGAGCCCGTTTGTTGAACCATCGTAATGGAGATGCGCATGGGTTTGATCCATCTTGATGGAGGGATGCTCTGGCTAAAACAATATTAATGGATGATGCGCTGGCCTGAGCCATCTCAATAGAAGAATGCGCTGGCTTAAGCCATCTCAATAGAAGAATGCGCTGGCTTAAGCCATCTCAATAGAAGAATGCGCTGGCTTAAGCCATCTCAATAGAAGAATGCGCTGACTTAAGCCATCTCAATAGAAGAATGCGCTGATTTAAGCCATCTCAATAGAAGAATGCGCTGACTTAAGCCATCTCAATAGAAGAATGCGCTGACTTAAGCCATCTCAATTGAAGAATGCGCTGGCTTAAGCCATCTCAATAGAAGAATGCGCTGACTTAAGCCATCTCAATAGAAGAATGCGCTGACTTAAGCCATCTCAATAGGAGAAAGCGCTGGCTTAAGCCATCTCAATAGAAGAATGCGCTTTCTTAAGCCATCTCAATAGAAGAATGCGCTGACTTAAGCCATCTCAATAGAAGAATGCGCTGGCTTAAGCCATCTCAATAGAAGAATGCGCTGACTTAAGCCATCTCAATAGAAGAATGCGCTGACTTAAGCCATCTCAATAGAAGAATGCGCTGACTTAAGCCATCTCATTAGAAGAATGCGCTGGCTTAAGCCATCTCAATAGAAGAATGCGCTGACTTAAGCCATCTCAATAGGAGAATGCTCTGGCTTAAGTCATCTCAATAGAAGAATGCGCTGACTTAAGCCATCTCAATAGGAGAATGCGCTGACTTAAGCCATCTCAATAGGAGAATGCGCTGACTTAAGCCATCTCAATAGGAGAATGCTCTGGCTTAAGCTATCTCAATAGGAGAATGCGCTGACTTGAGCCATCTCATTGGAAGAATGCGCTGACTTAAGCCATCTCAATAGGAGAATGCGCTGACTTAAGCCATCTCAATAGGAGAATGCGCTGGCTTAAGCCATCTCAATAGGAGAATGCGCTGACTTAAGCCATCTCAATAGGAGAATGCGCTGACGTAAGCCATTTCTATAGAAGAATGCGCTGGTTCAAGCCATCTTAATAGGATAATGCGCTGGTTTAACCCTCAAAATATGAGAATGTGCTGGCTTAAGCCATTTCAATCGAGAATGTGCTGGTTCAAGCCATCTTAATAGGATAATGCGCTGGTTTAACCCTCTAAATATGAGAATGCGCTGGCTTAAGCCATCTGAATGCGAGAATGCGCTGACTTGAGCTATCTAAATGGGAGAATTCGCTGGCTTAAGCCATTTCAATGGGAGAATGTGCCATATAAATGGAGTGATGTGCTGGCTTAAGACATCTTCAATCAATTTAGTAATTTTCCTGTAAACGTTCTCCTGTTGGCCTAAGTACATTCATAATGGTGTGAAACCTTTACTATTTAAAGGTCTTCTTGTGCAAGGCTGAGCTTTCTTGGTTGTACCTAACAATAGTGACTTGTTCATTCACGTGCTGCCTCCTGTTTGCTTTTGTTTTAGTGTCATCATCAGTCTCTTAAATGTTGGCTTGTGATTTCCACCACCTTTTGAGATATTCAGCAGTTAAGCCAAAAAATAAATGTTTCCCTCCTGCATGAAATCTTGATGTGAGTATATAGCTAGACTTTTGCGCAGTGATCTGTTATTTGTCAGCGTTAAATGGAGATATTTTGTCAGGTATTGAATTGTATGCGCTATCGAAGTATTTCTACTTCCAGTTGTTTAGTTTTTGCTGTTGTGTTGTTGATGTGTGTCGTGCCCGAATCGTTTCTGTCCACGTACCGTCGCACACGTCTTATTAGTTGGCACCCTCACACGGGACCGGAAAAGACGTGTTATTTGATGCACGCATGAATTCTGTAAAAAGTGGTGGTAGAAATGCAACTCTTCCATGTGTGTGCTCCTGAAAGCATGCTCCTCTTTTTCACACGAGTGTCCCATCAAGCTTCGATTGTCTAGCGGATGAACACTGCATAATTTCCTGATACTTTTTTGGCTGGGCGGAGGAGGAAAAAAAAGAAAGCAAGAAAAAACGAAAAATTTAAAATCTTTATTCATACATGAGCAGTATGGTATTCTTTTTACCTTAAAACTATACATAAATGTACACAAATATGAAGTACCTACGTATAATAAACAAAATGAACATCCATTCAGAAAATCCAAATCAAGTTTATCACAACGTGTTATTGAGCAAAAAAGTACCGCGTGTAAACGGCGGCGAGTGTATAAATGCCAGAAAAATGACTTTATTCGTACACACACGGGGAAATATTGTTTTCAAAACCTTATTTTGTACTTCAATATACACAAAATCGAAAATACGTACAATTGTATGCCAAGACTATCCTATCGTATTTAGCAACCTTTATAGGGTGTATTACAACACGTAACGGAGCAAATGGGACCGGGTGTGAACGGTAATGAGCATCTTACTTCCATAGCTGAACATGGGTGCACAATGAATGAAAGATTTTTTATTCATACACAAAAAGGAACGGTACT
This sequence comes from Gammarus roeselii, assembly GCA_016164225.1. Taxonomy (NCBI): domain Eukaryota; kingdom Metazoa; phylum Arthropoda; class Malacostraca; order Amphipoda; family Gammaridae; genus Gammarus; species Gammarus roeselii. The sequence goes on along the minus strand of SDVV010026029.1, from coordinate 6,476 downwards.
CTTTACAGCACAATAACCCTATACATGTATATACACAATGAATCTAGAAAGAACAACCCGACGCAAATCGGAAAAATTGTTTTAAATTCCAAACTCAAATGCTAGTTACCTACTGACAAACAAATTACCCTGTTTTTCACATGTAACAAGATACTGACATGCAGGGTCGTGTCGCACTGGCCAAACGACCCTGGTTTTATAACTTCATTGATTTCACCAGCACTTTTAAAAAGATTACTTTCAATAACTACATTATTATGATGCTCCTTTTCTCTCTCTCTCTCTCTCTCTCTCTCTCTCTCTCTCTCTCTCTCTCTCTCTCTCTCTCTCTCTCTCGTCTCTTCGTACATCCAGCCCATGACTCATGTGAGGTATGATGCCTGCTGGGCATGTGCCTCTGCCATGTAGCCTAATATAGAGTGCTGCTAAGCAGTCTGCTATGCGGCCTGTTTCCGGTTCGCTTGCTCTAGCAACATGTGGCAGCATGGCACTGTTTTATTGATGAGCTAGGACCATCAAATCAGATTAAGAAACAATATAGAGTTCATCACCACGTGTTACTGAGTAAATGGGACCGTGTATGAACAGCAGGGTACATTTACTATCATAGCTAAGCATTATCTATTTTATCTATTTCATATCCACAGTCACACTTTAAACAAAGATATCAAAATATTAATGTATTCAAGTTGAAATATAAACAACACTGGAAATGGGGTACTTGAAAGGCTTGACATTGCCTGAATACCAAGTGTTTCTCGGGTTAACCAGCTCAACAGATTTTTCATTATCTTCTACGATTGCTTGTATTGATTGTTGATCAATACAAATTCTTGAAGAAACCATTGGTGGAGGTACAGTAAATAGCAACTTGAATAATCCCTCAAGACCATTGGTGGAGGTACATTAAATAGCAACTTGAATGATCCCTCAAGACCATTGGTGGAGGTACATTAAATAGCAACTTGAATGATCCCTCAAGACCATTGGTGGAGGTACATTAAATAGCAACTTGAATGATCCCTCAAGACCATTGGTGGAGGTACATTAAATAGCAACTTGAATGATCCCTCAAGACCATTGGTGGAGGTACATTAAATAGCAACTTGAATGATCCCTCAAGACCATTGGTGGAGGTACATTAAATAGCAACTTGAATGATCCCTCAAGACCATTGGTGGAGGTACATTAAATAGCAACTTGAATGATCCCTCAAGACCATTGGTGGAGGTACATTAAATAGCAACTTGAATGATCCCTCAAGACCATTGGTGGAGGTACATTAAATAGCAACTTGAATGATCCCTCAAGACCATTGGTGGAGGTACATTAAATAGCAACTTGAATGATCCCTCATGATAGGAGCAGCCCATTGTTTTGCAGCATCACCGTTGGTTGTGCTTTTGCCGTTGTCTCAACTGGTGGTCTCTGTTTCCCTCATTGCAGCCGTCCTCCCTGTCTTCTATGTTGCCACCGAAGTTTATGTTTCCCCCTATTGCCGCCGTCCTCTCTGGCTCCTCTGTTGTCACTGTGGTCTGTTTCCCCTATTGCCGCCGTCCTTCCTGTCTTCCCTGTTGTCACCTTGGTCACTGGTTCTCCCTACTGCCGCCGTCCTCCCTGTCTTCCCTGTTGCCACCTTGGTCACTGGTTCTCCTTATTGCCGCCGTCCTCCCTGTCTTCCCTGTTGTCACCTTGGTCACTGGTTTTCCCTATTGCCGCCGTCCTCCATGTCTTCCCTGTTGCCACCTTGGTCAGCGGTTCTCCCTATTGCCGCCGTCCTCCCTGTCTTCCCTGTTGTCACCTTGGTCACTGGTTCTCCCTATTGCCGCCGTCCTCCCTGTCTTCCCTGTTGCCACCTTGGTCACTGGTTCTCCCTATTGCCGCCGTCCTCCCTGTCTTCCCTGTTGTCACCTTGGTCACCGGTTCTCCCTATTGCCGCCGTCCTCCCTGTCTTCCCTGTTGCCACCTTGGTCACCGGTTCTCCGTATTGCCGCAGTCCTCCCTGTCTTCCCTCTTGCCACCGTGGTCTCTCTCCCCATCGCCGACGTCGTCCCTTCCGTTGCTGAGGTCCCCCAACTGCTGGGCTTCATTTCTCTCCCTCAGGAATCCCCTTTTTTTGTCTTAATTCCCCGCACTTAAAGAACAATGGAAGGATTTCCCAAAAGTTTCAGTAGATTCCTGACCAGAAGTTTGGAGTCGAGGCTCTTTCCTTTGTTGAGGCCTTCCCTGAAGATGGCTGCTGTTGTTGTGAATTGGGCATTAATGAGAAAAAATCAACCATATGCTATTCAACAGTGCCTTTAATGTTACAATAACAATAGACGCACATTGATTGGTTATTTGATTGATATCATTGCAAAATTGAACATGCAATTAAACTTGGACCCTTGGCCTGTTTTTTTTTTAGATTTCTAACAATTCATTTTTTTTCCGTTTTGCTTGCTCGTGTTCGTTCAGTGAGCTCAGTCTTCATGTGTTGATGATCATGTGTCGCATGACATGGCAGCTACCCTCCTTTTTGCAGCTAGCACTAGATCCAGTCATCGATTACCACCAATCCCAAGTGCCACTCATCTCATCGCTCCCTTCACTCAGCCCTATTACTCCCTCCACTTACTGCATGCACCCTCCAGTCACCCCATTATCCCACCACTCACCCCATGTTCTCCCTACTTAACCCTATGGTCGTACCCCTCACGAATGTTCCATTCACCATATGCTTGACTTACCCCATGCTAGACTAGCCCAATGCTCACACACACCCATGTTCTCGCTTACCACATGCTCTCTCTCCCTCATGATTTCACTCACCCCACGAACTCACACAATCCATGCTCTCATTCACCACAGGCTCTTCATGCTCCCACTCGCCACATGCTCACTCACCTAATGCTCACTCTCACCCCATGCTCACTCTCGCCCCATGCACACTCTCAATCCATGCACACTCTCACCCCATGCACACTCTCACTCCATGCAGACTCTCACCCCATGCACACTCTCACCCCATGCACACTCTCACCCCATGCAGACTCTCACCCCATGCTCACTCTCACCCCATGCTCACTCTCACCCCATGCACACTCTCATCCCATGCTTACACTAGCCTCATGCTACCCTCACCCAAAATTGCACTCACCACAAGCTCTACTCACCCCGTGCTCCAGATCCCTCCAGTCTCTGCCGGCAATGCCGGGGAAGCTCCCTGAAGGCTTTCTACCATAGGCGACCTTCCATACCCGCTCTGTAGACCTCCCCCCCTTCAGACCCTCTACCCTTCTTGCCCCACTCAGCTTCCAGGGAGAGCCCCAGCACTAATCTCTACACAGCTTGCTAATATATATGGTAATGAGGACTTTCTTGGCGCCCTTTTCATATTTCTTGGTCCGTCACGCTTCGTGTGACAGGGGGGCCCAGGCTGTCGCGGTCCATGAGGGGGCGCCTCTCGCCTATAAACGCTTTAGGACCAATTATATTACTAAATATTACAGAGAGATAGTGTCAATGGGGAAATTACAGAATGTTTTTAATTAAGTCGTAAAGGATATGTAACAATAATATTCGCAGCATTGCATTTTTTTTATAATATAACGTTGAGGCTTAACAGTTTTTATTCATGTGAAAGTTTGTTCATTTTATCTAGCATGAAAAAAGACGACGATGCTGCATTTTTTTCTTTGGACCCAAATGTATAGATTATTATTGTGACGTTTTTGTAGGTATGAATATAATTTTTACTCTGTTTATTTGCGGCGGACAGATCAAAGTGACCTTTACAGTACCTCGTGAAGCAAATCTGTTTTTACTCTGATTATTTTGCGACAGACAGATCAAAGGAACCTTTACAGTACCTTGTGAAACGAATCTGAAACCCAACCTACGACACAAAGATAAGGGTACTTCCGGCAGCATCATGTCTCTAGCGTACGGATGATTTGCAGCAGCTGGCGGTAAACGTCCCGTTGATGAATGTAAACCCATTTCGATCAAGTCAATCCTATTTCATTTGACTGCACTGTCCAGCTTTGCAGTGGTTGATGCAGCAGTTAACTGGAGAGATGAATCGATGCTAACGGATGTAGCAGTTAACTTATGAATTTAGTCAGTGCTAGTGGATGTAGCAGTTAACTGGTGAGTTTAGTCAGTACTAGTGGATGTAGCAGTTGACTGGTGAGTTTAGTCAGTACTAGTGGATGTAGCAGTTGACAGGTGAGTTTAGTCAGTACTAGTGTATGTAGCAGTTGACTGGTGAGTTTAGTCAGTACTGGTGGATGTAGCAGTTGACGCTGTTGAACAAGACTGGCAACTCAAAGCGGATTAAAGCCTACATCAATTCAACCCTGTTCTAGTAAAACCTCATCAGGTTCTGTTAATCCTGATTAATTCCTTTTCCGATTGGTTACAAATGAACGATCAATTTCCTGAACTGGTGTAGTTGATACTTTCTAGTTCTAACTACACACTAGCTTACAGCTAATGTTGCCAAAGTCGACGTTATATTCCACAAGGGCAGAATCTTGTTTAAGTGTTACTTGAGTGATTCCTTCCAAAACTAGTGTACAGAGTTTGGGTGGGGAAGGTGTTGCTCTTCACCGCAAATTGCTGCATGTGCCAGTATAGCACCACTAAGACGTGCAGGTTTGTTTCAAGCGCGGGCTTGTTTCAGGTGCAGCGGTTTCAAGTGCAAGCTAGGTGGAGCTGCAGTGGTTTCAAGTGCAAGCTAGGTTGAGGTGCAGTGGTTTCAAGTGCAAGCTAGGTTGAGGTGCAGTAGTTTCAAGTGCAAGCTAGGTTGAGGTGCAGTGGTTCCAAGTGCAAGCTAGGTTGAGGTGCAGTGGTTTCAAGTGCAAGCTAGGTTGAGATGCAGTGGTTTCAAGTGCAAGCTAGGTTGAGGTGCAGTGGGTCCAAGTGCAAGCTAGGTTGAGGTGCAGTGGTTTCAAGTGCAAGCTAGGTTGAGGTGCAGTGGTTTCAAGTGCAAGCTAGGTTGAGGTGCAGTGGTTTCAAGTGCAAGCTAGGTTGAGGTGCAGTGGTTTGAGGTGACCGTGTCTAAAAAGACTGCTAGTGCCTATAGACGACGTCTCATCGCGGGCCACATCGTTGGCGATTCAGGTTTACTAGACGCTCTAACTTTTCAATAGATATTGATCAAACTAAGAAAAATCGTTTTCAGTGCTAAGATTGATCAAGCGGGGGGGATTTTATTAATCTGTTTATTTATGATGTTTGAAGGCTATATTAAAGAATGGATTTTACCTGTAAAATCTATAGCTATGTACTTTTTTGTTCTTTACTTGTATTTTGTGAAAGAAGTATCATTATGTTGCTTCCTATTTTTGTTAGATAGTTTGAAGGCATAACAGTTAGAAAACTAAAACAAATATTTCCATGTCAAATTGAATCAATCCCAGTTCTATTCTCATTCAGAGGGAGATCGTTAACTTTCAAAATGTGCTCTCTTACTTGTATTTGCATTTTAAGAGCTCTTTCGGCCGCCTTGCACTCGCTGCCATCTACAGACTGGTGTGCTGCCAAGAAAAGAAGACCTTCTGAATTATCAGAGCAATTGTCTAGAATTATTCAGAAGCGGGCTTCATGCTTCCAGGACGCTGTCTTGCGGGCGTCCGACCTTAGATTGGACTCCTTTGATCTCGGGAGATCGAGAATTACTCCGGCCAGTTCTTGCGGCAGTTTAGTTAACCCTCTGAAGGGGTACAGCTGTTCTGGCAACCATGGCACAGGAAGGATCTGGCATGTGATCTTTTTTATCTCTTGGGATAGCAGTCATTTGAAAGCATTTATGTTCTAACATGTATGTTATGCTATTTTTTTATTTCATTCAATGTCGTATTTATAAACCAAACAAATACGAGCGTTCCAAACTTCGTATTGGAATCTCACTCGTATTTTTACGGTGTTGCTTAATTTTGCAAAACACTTGACGCGTATCCCTTCGAATACCTATGCACGTGGTCGAATGAACAGATTAAAAAATGTAATTGTATTGCGAAAATGGTCCTACAAAAATAGGATTACGAACCTTCTGACTTAGGAGACGATATCTCCTACTTCTAATATAAATAGCTATTAGTGTAAACTCACATGTGCAATTTGTAGGTAAATAAATATCCAATATTTTGATTGTTATCATCAATAAATTATTTGCAAGTATACGCTGCTGAGTTAATTTAATCCGCCTCCCACTCTGTAGTTGATATATTTATTTTCAAAGCGGATAACTTATTTTGTAATTTGAGCTAGTTTTGAGTATCGTGAATACACGATGCCGTATTCACTCTGACGATTGCGGCCAGATTGTACGTGCCGTGTTACAGTTATAGGTGTACTGTTACCAACTGTTTCATTTATAAAAATTGGGTCTTTCAATTGATGTCATACTTCGCAATAGTTAATCGTTTTCGTACGTTGGCCGTAAAAACCTACGATTTTATTTGGTGGTGATCTGCTGTTCACTATGTATG
>SDVV010026028.1:0-12324 GCA_016164225.1 Gammarus roeselii | reverse complement strand
ATTATTGGGCACCTGAATAACACACCTTCACTTTGGCAATTTTTCATTAAGTCTGTGCACGTATCAAATTTCTGCAAGTAGCTGACACTTACTAACAAAGACCTGCCCTTTCAAGTCCCATAGCCAAATAGTGACATTTCCGACGTTTTGGTGCTCAATAAGGGGTGCGGGAATTCACCATGGGTTGTCAACCGCGGGGAATCACTCCGGTTGACGTTAACAATTGAAAACCTAAGCTATTGCATGGAAGTTGGTAGAACTTTGATCAGTACAAAACAAAATTTTGAGGCACCTCAAAAACACCTGCATCATGGCATGTTTTTAAAATGTACTGCCCTGTACCAAATCTTTGTCAGTAATATACATACTAACTAGACTTGCTCATTCAAGTGCCCTCAAATTTTGACAGTGCCCAAAAGAAGGTGTGGGGCAGTTAGCCAGGGTTGTCCACTGGGAGGCATCACCTTGGTTCATTATAAAATATCTGTGCAATAGTAGTTATATCATTTTCCTAATTCTCACCTTTTTCAGGAAACGGCAGTGGGAGTAGCAGTAATAGCAGCGGAAACAAGAAGGGGCCTTGTAACAACAGTACTGGGAGTGGCAGCAGCAACTCTAACGGTTTACTGAAGCGTTTGTTTTCCTGCTGCTGGAAGAGTGGCAGTACAGATGATAATGATGACTGTTCAGCTAATGGGAGTGCTCCTGTGGGAAGAAGTACCACCCCTACAACAAATGGGTCCAATGGAGTGTGCTTGGCAGAAGACGGCACCTCCTTCCCACTGCCACACGCTTCCACTCACTTGCTCCCGCCACTACAGGACAGAGATGCTTCTAAGAAGTGCATGGTTATTGACCTTGATGAAACACTGGTCCACTCATCATTTAAGGTTGGTGCATCTAATTTTTAAAATTTCTGAGTTGGTTGCAATTGCTAAGGTTTATCAGTTTCACCCCTGCCCCTACTGTAGGAGGGGGGAGCTCTTAGGCGACAATGGCAGACACTGCTGGCCTGCTTGTGTTGGCATCTGAATACTCCTCTCTGATGTTACTTTCTCTCATAAATTCATATTATGTGATTGATACATGTTACTGTACAATGTTTCAAAGTCTTTTGAATGCATGTCAAAAATAATCCAACACTTTGATATTGGTATGGGGATTCAAAATATTCTAGGAAGGAGCACCACAACCAAAAAAGGTGTTGGATGTCAAAAAAAATGGTCAGGCAAACTATTCATGTGTAGGGTAAGCTTGCTATTTTCAACGTTAACTAACCACATGTTAGGTAATTTAGAACACCGCACTAATTAATTTAGGACATGCCAGACTTTACACTTTGGCTTTACAATTAAGGAAGCAACCACCCCTCCCAAGCTATTATCTGTCCCGCTCTGGCTTATTGATCTCACGGCCTCTTCTACTGTTGACTTGACCTGTAGGTTAAGCTGTTCCCCTTTTGGGGCCCTGCTTTGCCATAGGTGTCTCAGGATAAATGGACATGCTCCACCGGAATTGGTGTTCACAGCAGCAAATGATTTGTTGGTCCAGTTTCTTTTGGTATGTCCTCTGTGGCTTGGAGCAGCAATTTAATTGGAGTCAATTTTGAACATTTTTAGTCATGTCTGATTAAATGGTATGGGACTTCATATGGTCTAGTGAGGGGTCTTTGTACTGAATCTATTCAAATATACACTTGTGTCTCTTAAGCTTGCTCTGGATCAGCAACATTTTGTTTGTTACTACTTAATTGTGCTATCGCATGTCTTAACTAAATGGCGAATCTGTTTGGTGACAAGTTGTTGTTTTCCAAAGGCTCCACTAGTTCCCAGGCACACGAGTGTTGTGCCGTACAGCATCTCCGCCGCAAAACAGTCAAGCTCTGTTTCAAGTTTATCAGCTCTCATAATCTGATCTATTTGAATGAGCACCAATTAATGAAGATAGGAATTGCCAGTTAATCTTAACACCAATTGTAGGATCAACTGTCCTCTCCATCACTTGGTTCACTCCCCTCCAAAATTGTCCCAAGGTAATGGTTGGGTATAAATAGGTATATTCTGACAGTTGGTCACCAGTTGCAGCAGTTTTACCTAATGTTAAAGCTTGACTGTTGGGCTTATATTGCTAGTTGGCTATGATCATTCCAGTTACTTTGACCATTTTTATTGCCACTCTGTCACAGTAGCAGCTAAGTGAAAAAAATTGGTTCATATAGTGTTCAATAAGAATTTTACTAGCCAGCAACTAGTAAATATGGCTTAAGTTGTATTTATTTCTTAGATTTTTGTTTATCTGAACTTTCCTGGTAGCCAATTAGCTACAGATAAAAGGCCAAATCTTCCAGGAAGGGGTGTGGCTGGCAGCAGGGTGCACCTCACACTTCTCTCATAGATTCACTTAACTTACCCCTTTTGCGCTAAAAGGTCTGGCTGGAAGACCCTGCAACACAACTCAGGGTCATTAGGGCAGTCTGAGGTCAGTGTCTGCAGTAAGGCCCAACAGAGTGACTAGTTTACCCCTGTTGCGTCATAGTGACCAGCGCTCTCCTCCACCCCACCCATGACAATCCCGTTTCTCTACGAGACGTCTTCAACAAGAAACCACGTCAGGTCAGAGTCTTGAAAAAAAATCATGCACTACAATTCTCTACTCACACCTACTAACCATTGCACACCATCTTCACATTTATGTCTTCCTTACTTACGCCTGCTTCACACCATTCATCCACCTACGTCCACTCACCTCCACCTTCATCACCCTTTTCACCAATCTCCCTCACTAGCTGGGCTACACAATTTGCAGATTGGACAAACTCATTGTCCTTGTGTCTCAAAGGATGTAAAGTCAATGCTAATCAAAAGAAATAAAAAGGAAGTGATCCCAAAAAAAGTGTGTTCTGCAATGAAGGTGAGTGGTACAGTTTTGGACTGATTAACCAGGGAGTACTTTTGTAAGTGGCTAGCTTCAGTACTTAAAAGTAGGACTTGGGAAAATAGGTTTTGGAATTAGGAGCATGAGCAGATGCAGCAGACTTCCAATGAGAAGAAAGCATACTGCGAGGCAAAAATAGGACGACAGACAGATACAGACACTAGGCTGAAATCCCCCCAGCAAGAGGTTGACCAACGGCAAGGCGCACCTCACACTCTCATACACTCACACTCGCACTCCTAAGCCCTTTTGCGCAAAAGGGTCAGGCCGAGAACCCCGCAACACACCCTCTGAGTCATGAGTGCGGTTCGACGCCAGTGTCGGCAGCAGGGCCTGACAGTGGGACTGGTTTGCACCTGCCGCGTCATGATGACCCCCCCCCCCCCCCCCCCCCCCCCCCCCGTCTCTCAGCGATGTGCCTAGGGCAAGAACGCACATCAGGGCAGCATCAACACTCATTCATTCACAATCATTCTCCGCTCTAGCCTATCCAGTGCACGCTTTCTTGCTACCTCCACACTCGGGTCTCCTTCCTAACACCTGCTTCACACCATCCATCCACCCAAACTTTGCTCTCCCTCCAGGCATACGTCCACTCGCTTCTGCCTTCCACACCCTTTTCACAAATCTCCCCTCATACATCCTCAGCACGTGCTCGAACCATCTCAGAACACGCAAATCAACTCTGTCCTCTAACTTCTTAACCATCACTTATTCCCGTGCGGAAATAACTTGTTCCCGTGCCGTTTACTAACTGGTTAAAACTCATTTATATGTAAAATTTCAACTGTGCTCAATTGCATAGTAGACTTGATTCATTAATGTGCTTTCATGTGGCCATTTGATCCATGGTGTGTTGCATCAAAGCTGTGATGCTTGGTAATATGTTGTCCCCATTTTATCTAGCTTAAAACCTGCTGGTGGGGAGGAGTGTAGTAGTGTAGGCCTGCTACTCATTATTATATAGCTATTTTTTGATTGCATCCCTTTACCACGGTTTACTGTTTTCTTCATGACGAGAGGAAGCACAGTTTTACTGAATGTTTCACTGACAAGAGGAAGAGACGTTTTACTGACAAGGAGGAGGTGAGGTGGTGTGAGGGAGACCTGAGATGGGGCAGGACTGATACAAAGTTCTGTGTATACTCCCTGTGCTAAGCAACGACTTCTGCTTGTATTTTATAACATTTTTTTTGGGGTTGAAACTTCTTTTAGTGTGCTAAAACCTATTTTATTATGCTGAAACTTTTAACTGTGGAGTTTTATGGAAAATGAATGGAATTTGAAAATTAGTTATTCATAACTAGATACTTGCTTTGCGGAGTGCAATGCTTGGAGCGGGATGTGCAGTGGTTGGGGGGAGGAGTGTTTTCATGAAGGGAGACTTGTTGAGGTGTCGTGATAGAAAAGATGGAATGATGGTTGACCTCTGTGAAGGAATAGTTAAGGTCCACTACGTGAGATGGGGGAAGAGTCGTGAGGAATGGGTGGAGCTCGTTTCTAGTCGCATTGAGGAGACCTATGCCGGGAGTGTGGGTTCCGGTGGCGGTTTGATGGTGACAGAACCATGTAAAGATGGTGATACATCAAGCACGAGCTCAGTGGAGTTGGCGATTCAGGCACAGGAGGAGTTCAGCAGGGGAGAAATTCCAGCCTTGGAGGTGCAGAGAAGGGCAAGTCGGGGGGGGGGGGGCACTCCTTGATGTGGTGCAGCTTCTTTGCTGCAGTCTAACCCTGGGGACGCTGGTGCTTCCAAGCGACACTGCTTGCCGCCGTCCCTCACCTTAGCGGTTGGCTGCAGTGCTTGGTGGCTCTGCTGACGTGAGTGCGCGGGGTTGTTGGGGGCGGAGTGCTGGACGTGCCGGTGGTCTTGTGGGCTGCTGTAGCGGGCACTGGTTTGGCGTTTGGCTTTTGTCATACCAGGCTGAGTGGTCAGTCGTTGTTTTGTGGTGTTTGTCTGAGGGGTTTTTACTCAGAGACCATGTGTTTGGGTATTGAGGGAAGATTGATTGATGCTGTTCTATCAGATTCGTTGGGTGCTGTAAGGTGTATCTGTTGTCACTGTCGAGGCTGCAGAGCTAATTTGGAGACAGTCAACCATTTTCGGTAGTCATTTTCTCAATTGCTGGTGGTGGTTGGAGCATTGGTGGGGCAGGTTAGAGGTGTGATGGCGGGTGTGAGGAGTGGGGGTAATTGTGAGTCTGCTCAGGAAAGTAAACAGACTGGTCGTCTGGGAGGCTGTGCCACTGATGATTCCTCTGGAGTTAGGCTGTTTAGGACAGATGTCTTTGAGGAAGTGAGAGAGCTGAATGAGAGGGAGAAAAAGAAATGCTCAGTTATGCTGAGAGGTTTTGGGTGTGAGACCATTGAGCTGGTGAAAGCAAAGTTGTTGATGTTCTGACTGACTTGGTCAAGATCGGCACTACAGGTCTGTTCAAAGCTAAGGTGACCAATGATGATTCCAGGCAAAACCTGCTCTCACAGGCACCTAGGCTGAAGAGCTTGGATGGTTTTAGGAGTCTTTACATTTAGAAAGACCTAACTTACAGGCAAAGAGGAGAGTTGCTGACTCGGAGGCATGCTCTTAATGCATCAGAGGGTGATGGAGGGGAGAGAAGTGAATTTTTGGCGGATGCTGCGGGACTGGGGGCTGATCCCGGTGCTGATTGGGGTGGGCTTGTTATCATTTCCGGTGTTTCCTCTGATTGTGCACTGGATGGTGATTATTGAGGCGGTCGCGGTGTTGGGAGCGGTGGGCGTGACGGTGCTTTTAACCGCGGCGATGCTGATAGCCGCTGATGCTGGCGGTCGCCGTGTTGTAGGAGTGCGCGGTGCGGCCGGGATGGTTTTGGGAGCAGTGGTGGTGGTGCTGGGGGCGGTCGTGGAGCTCTGACTGGTACCCATGGCATCCCGGGTGGCCACGGAGGTGGTGCTTTAAACTAGCTAGTCAGTCTAAGCAGATGAATTTCTCCTTTCTGAGGTTGTGCTGTGTCAATTTGAATTTGCTGATGAATAAGGCCCCTTTTGCTGGTTATATGGTGCAGCGGTGGGATTTGCAGTTGGTTGGCGTTTGCGAGTCATGGTTGACTTCTTTGGTGTCCTTTCGTTGTGTTGATTTGCCAAGGTTTCTGCTGGTGAGAGGGGATGTGGTGGGGGAAGTGAAGAAGCATGAATTGTGTATGTTGCAAAGAATTTGAAGTTTGTGCCAATTGAGGCGTCTTTACCCAATGTTGCTGCCATTTCCCTCCTTGATTATGATGTTTCGGTTGTGGCGGCTTACCGCTCACCCTCCTACTCAGCTGAGGAGAATGCTAAACTGATAGAATTCTTGCTGGAGTTCTGTGTTGGCAGAGAAGTTGTTGTTCCTGGTGATTTTAACTTGCCTTCATTGGATTGGTCTGCAGACGTTTTTATTAATTAGATCCCTCCCGTTGATTCTCAGTTTCTTGATTGTTTTATTCTTCTTGAACTCACTCAGTAGGTGAGGAAAGGTATTTCTGTTGATTCGGGTAGCATTCTTGATCTGGTGTTGACTACGGAGGAGGATCGAGTGTCTTCTGTGGCGGTTTTGTCTACTCTGCCAGGGTGCCATCATGCCCCTGTCTTGGTGGAGTATATCTTTCAGATGAATAATGCTGCAGGGAATCCTGGTTTGAAATCAGTTATGTGGTCTCTTGGTAATTACAAGAGCATGAGAAAGGTTTTAGAGGGTGTTGACTGGCATTATGAGTTTTTGTATGGCACTGTAGAGGAGAATTATAATTTCTTTCAGTCAATTGTCCATTCACTTGTAGACAAGTTTATTCCCACTTGAGACTCTGCTTCACGACCAAGCTGGCTGTGGGGCCCTCCTCGGGAGCTGATGACCAGTAGATCTAAGGCTTGGGTGCAGTATATGCTTTTGAGAGGGAAGCTTGGTCCTTGATTGAGTGGGCTTAATTTTGAGAAAACATAAATTTTTCATGCCACAGCCAGTGTCTGTGGAGGAAAAATTAGCAGACAACTTCTCAGTTACTCCCAAAATGTTTCACTCCAATATCAGAGGAAGAAAGAAGAGCTGTCCTTCTGTTGGTCTCCTAAAGCTTCCATCTAGTGAGGTTGTTGCTGGTCAGAGAGACACGAGTAAGCTTTTTTTTTTTCGTTTTTGTGGATGCTGATCCTGTCAGCCCTCCCCACATCATTTTTTCCTGGAAAATTTTGTGGAATTTGTGTTGTGGGCCAGAACTATACAAAGGATCACTATTGTTTAATTATTTTATCTGCACTGAAACCCACAAACACAGTGATCGCAACCATATAGTGGCCCTTTTAGGGATGTAGTACCTTGCACTGTGGCAAAATTCTTTTTCTTCAACTGACCTTAAGTAAACAAGACTGACAGGAATTTTTCTTCTTCTGCTTGTCAGAATTTCAGTAGCACGGACAAAAGGAATGCGAGCTAGAAATACCTGCTACTAATTGTTAGTTCCTTATCGATGAATAGGTGGCTAATCCTATAGATTAAGTAAATATGACTACTACAGGCTTCCAGCTAGCTCTTTCAATTTAGTGCATGATATTTTTACTTGGAAGTATAAACTAATTTATTAATTGTAATATGAATAATTAGTGCCTGATTCTCTCAGGGCTTTGAAAAGTATGAAAATGATAATTGATGCTTTACTTGCCCCACTATACTGCCTGTGCTTCTGCTTGGATTTAGGATCAATGTTCAGGCTGACTACGGTTCTGCAGCATTGCTGTATTTAAATATCCAGAGCAAACTAAATATTCAATTCTCTTTGAAAGTTTGTCTTTCTTTTACTCCTGACCTTTTGGTTGGTCAAGCATTTGTCTAGCCTTTATGATACGATTATTTTCTCCCAAACTGTATATATGTGTATTTATATGGTCTGCTTTACAGATGAGTATTTAGATAGCTATTTACTTCAATCAGATAACATTACGTCATTTTGTTTGTGATACTTTCTTAAATGTGCCTTTTTAGTATTTCAAGAATGTTTACCTCATAAATTCAACTCATATACAGCTGACCGTTTTTTCTTTCCTACACCAATAGATCAATAGTCTCCCACTTCACCAATAGATCTACTGAAGAATAGCTATGTATACTGCACTCGTTTGGTACCCAGTACTACTAGTATCAACGAGCTCGACTACTGAAAGCTCTGCCAAACGGTGGGTACCCAGGACTCTACCTAACAGATAAACTTGGCAGGCAACCCCTTGAAGCTTCACCAAGTGTTGCTGACTCAGGTGGCTCCCCTGGGAATGTCTACAGGAAGTCTAAACTTCCTAACAAACCACTACGACTATAAACAGAATTTTCCTAGTTATGGCTAGTAGCAGATAATGACTAAAAGGGCATGAACTATAATGGAAACCATTCAAGTCCTCAACTACTAAGGTGATCTATTGATCCCTCTAGATGATTGGACTTGAAGGTCTGCTCCAGATTTGTAAGGGGATAACTACACTGAATGACCAGTGGTCAAACAACTTAAACTAAACACTGGAAGGTGTCTCAGCTGTACTCGAGCCACTAATATACCCTTTGACTAGAACAACTTAGCCAATGAACCTAGTCACCATTGCTAAGTCGAACATTAGTCAGTCAATGATCAGGATGAGTAATAGATAAGAGGATATTGGTAAGGGTTTTCCACTGATAATAGATTAGGACTAAGGGTCAACTACCAATTGTTGAATAGCTGCATATCAAGCTGATAGGTTTGCTCATAACCAAAGTGAATTTTATGACTGAATGAAGTAGACACAGTTTAATTATGTATACTTTAAACCTAATCTCAATAGAAATATATTGATCTGACAATAGATATGAAAGATAACTTGATGACACTATAGCTCTTCTATAAATGATTGTCGAGAAGTTACTATGAGGATAATCATCAGGAGACACTACAAAATAGATTTAAAGTCAACCGTGCTGTTAGAGATGTTACCAAGTAACAAAATGCAACAAACACCGGAGAGGAATATAACACCTCTATAAATATTTATGGATATCCAAAAGCTGCTATAATGGTCAGGCAGACACTTCTGTTATTCACATATTTGAGTGCCTGCAAGCTACCCAGAATGCTAGAGCTCAGCTCAGTCACTGGCCTTAGTACAACTAGCAAGTGCGGTCTGCCATAAAGTCAGCTATGTGTACAACAGCTCTCTTGCACTGCTATCAGGCTCAGGCTCAACAGCTAAAGTTGCGCCCTATTATAATTTAACCAGTCTAAAGCTTGACCAGCAAACAATGAAGGGGGTGACTGAATATACAAACAAATACAAGGGTGTTATGTATTTGTCTGCGTTCTTGAGGTCTCCCTGAGAAGAGAACAATAACATTAAATAAACATGTTTTTAAGTGAAGGTAAACTCCTGCATACATAAATAGGAGGGTATATCTCACCTCATTAAACTTTATACAAACATCAACAACTAATTGATGAAACAACACAGAATGTAGAAGAAACACAGACTATAAACTACTTCTTAGAACAATTGAATAAACTGCTCAACCATCTGTACATTGAGACCACTAGTTGATCGATCTCTACTTAGGGAACCAGCAAAGAAAAACTCCTAACCTACATAGATAGCGCTCTCACCTTTGCCTACTAATAGTGAGACAGCAGCACACAAGGTTCTTCTGGCAAAATGGTGGCTCTCGCTGCACACAAGGCAACGGGGCTTCACGTTAGTGGTGTAGCTAGCGGTGGTAATCAAGATCACGTTGAATGAGTGCTCCAGAGCAGATTCCTAGGCCTCCTCAACTAATCTGTGACAGAAGACAGATACATAGGTTAAGGGAACATGATGGGGGTGCCCCCGCACCCCACAACATTGTGACTAGACTGTTAGTTTCCCAGGTTCTGGGTGGTTTAGACTCATTGTCTGCCCCTGGACCTGTTGGCATTCACCCTGGTGTTTTGAAGTCATGTTCTTGACAACTGTCATTCCCTTGTCTCTGATTTTTGCAGTCATTGCTTAGGCCTGGGAGTCATACTGGAGGCTTGGAAGGAATCTTGTGTTGGTCTTATATTCAAGTCTGGTTCAAGAAGTAACCCTCTCAATTACCGACCTTCAAGTCCTACTTCTGTTTGCTGTAAGGTGCTGGAACAGATTATTGTGTCCCAGGTGGTGTTTTTTCTGGAAGATTGTGGTATTTTGTCTGAGGGTCCATTTGGTTTCAGGGTGGGAAGGAGCACTGAAGACCAACTTTTGCGTACTTATGAAGAGGTTGCTGATCAGGTTGATGAAGGAATGGTTATTGATGTGGTCATTCTGGATTTCTCTTGAGCGTTCAATGTTGTCTGGTTTTGTTGGACAAACTGAGATGTGTGGGTATTCCGGGTGGACTGATGGATAGGATTCATAATTTTCTGATTGAGTGGCAAATGTGTGTTTCTGTGGGGGGTCGTCAGTGACTTCCAGGAGGTGACAAGTGGTGTGCCCCAGCGCTCTGTGCTGGGTCTGCTCTTGTTTCTGCTATATGTCAATCATGTTGCAGCAGGTGTGGCTTGTAAATAGAAGCCCTTTGCTGATGACTTCGAACTTTATTTGAGTTTCCCCAGCGATGTACAAACAATTCGTATGGGTGTGTCTTCCTTGCAGAGGGATCTGGATTTGGTGCAGTCAGTGTCATTGTCATGGAATCTCTCGTTGAACATTGACAAGTAAGTCTTTATGCGTTTCTACTGGGGCTATCTTGAATTGGAGCAGATTGATGATAGAATTGCTTATAATGGTATAGTACTTGAGCTTGTCGATTCCTTCAGGGACTTGGGAGTGCTTATTGACTCATGGCTGCAGTTCCATCTCCATGTGAAGAGTGTTGTAAGAAAAGCTTCCACTCTGGTGACCAGTCTGCTCCGCTCTATTGTCAACGGGATTTCTGTTTTCATGGTCTCTTTGTTCATTACTCATATAAGACCCATCTTGGACTACTGCTCATGTGTGTGGAATGTGAGATATTTGGGGGATCTGAGATTGTTGAAGTCAGTGCAGAGGAGGTGGACCAGGGAAATTTATGGGCTGGGTACAGTGGACTGTGAACGGCTCAAAGCGATGCAGTTGTTTTCTGTCAGGGGAAGGTTGTTGCGTTCAGATCTTGTGAAGTGTTGGAAGATTTTTCATTGTTATGTTGATTCAGGTTTGTCTGCTCTGTTTGAGATAGCTCCGGATGTTGGCACACATGGGCATTGTTTCAAGCTGGTGGTTACTTGCTGTCAGACAGACTATAAATGCAGATTCTTCTATTCTCACTGTGTGCAGAATTGGAACCGGCTGCCCGCTGATGTGGTGCAGTGTGATTCACTTTGCAGCTTGAAGAGGGCCTTGGCGAAGGAATTGGAGGCAGTGTTGTATGAGTTTTGCTAGACCAAGTTTGATGTGATTGTGTGGCTTTGTTTGTGTTGCTGACAGTTGTGTGCAGTTGTTGACTGTCTTCATTGTTTTTTTTTCTTCCGATCTATTAGGCGCATTCCGACCAGCGTCATGCTGCAATGCTTCTGCCGTGCTGTTCTTTTCGATTGCTAGCGTACTGAGATGTACTACCTCCCATGCCTGCGTGCCCTGTTGGCGGGGCTGTGGGGGCTGCAAATATGAGGTTCCCGCTCTGATTCGAACCATGTTGTTAGTGAACCTGTTTCTCAGCAACACTCCAGCCATGCTCCTCAAACATTTAATCTCAATAGCATTCAATTTCTTCTCTCTTCTGCTCTCACCCCCTCCCAAGTCTCAGCTCTGTACAGCACAGTTGGGACAACAACACCATTATACAGGCCTCTCTTTGCTTTCATCCCCAACGTCCTGCAGCTCTACACCCCTCCATCACTTGCGACTTCACCTCAGTTTCCATTAGTTCAGTCTTCTCGACATGGGGGCCCTGATACTTGAAACATTGAAACTTTTACCATTAACTCTCCTTTTAGAAGAACGCTGATTCTGCTCGCATCTGCATTCCTCAAACATCTCGATATTCTACTTGTACCCACGTAAACTTGCAGCTTCCTCCTCTCATACACTCTACCAAACTCAGACACCAGCCTACACAGCTTCTCCTCTGAATCCACCAACAGAGAGGTATCATTCACCAACAGCAACTGGCTGAACTGCCAACTCCGCCCATTTGCTTCCAACAGCTCCAAGCCACTACCCAGCACACTCGCGTTCACCTCCTTGACCACTCCATCCAAAGCTTCTGAAGAGTTGTGCGGGTGCACTGTCAGAGCCTTTGTTGATTCTATTTCAGAGGTCATTAATTTGTGGGGTTCTTCCGGATCTGTGGCTGGAGTCAATTGTGATCCCCCTGTTCAAGGGTAAGTCGAGGTACGATCCTCTGAACTACCGCCCTGTCAGTCTGACCTCTGTGTG
>SDVV010026027.1:0-12324 GCA_016164225.1 Gammarus roeselii | reverse complement strand
GACACGAGAACGATGCTGTTAACTGCGCCCATCAGCGAGTACTGTAACTAAAGACACGAGAACGATGCTGTTAACTGCGCCCATCAGCGAGTACTGTAACTAAAGACACGAGAACGATGCTGTTAACTGCGCCCATCAGCGAGTACTGTAACTAAAGACACGAGAACGATGCTGTTAACTGCGCCCATCAGCGAGTACTGTAACTAAAGACACGAGAACGATGCTCTTAATACTTGAAACGTGTAGAAAGAATCAAGTGATCCATGCAAAAGTTTAATGATAGGTTTTTAATAACTCGCACAAAACGATCAATAATTGGTAAGCCTCAATTGAATAAAGTACTACGACTTAAAGGGTCTACCAAAGTTGCATAACCGTTCGTAAACAAAAACGATTTTTCCCACATTGATTTACAAATTTTTAATTAGTGCTTGCGTGGTGTCCAAGTTTTGGCCGTCAGTTTGAACGTCTCTGGCAAACTGCTGTAATAGGCCAATACGATAAGAATGAGATCGTTGGCTCGAGTTCACAATCCAAGATTACCTCAAATCAATTGTCACCACAAGACAGCATTGAACAATTTGAGAGGGACGATAGCGTTGTATGACAACAGAGCACTGTTGGCTTTAGGGCAGGAGTCGCGTCATAATGGGTAGCATATAATTGGTTTACCTTTAGACGGGCGTTTGTGGCCCAGTGGAGCCGAATACACTCTGGTCACGGTGACTTTTTTTGTCCAGTGTGTTAGCGCAGGAATGTTTTGGGCCGAGACACCAATACATGCACTCACCTGGGCTAAGCCGGCCGATGGGGCCTTTGTTCTCAGGTATTGCGGACGGTGGCGGACAATTGACCACACAAACAACACCGTTGACGACCAAACTGTGTGCTACAAATGCTATTCCTACCAAGTGGCGGTCATAGAGGCCTTGAACGATTGGGTTACCTGTCTGTCACTCCCTTCCTGTGAGATGCCACAGTTTTCTCTCACCAGAGACATTCATCAATTATTCCTGTTGTTCCGACTTGTTGTTTATTTGCCTACTAGAGCTACGAGAAATACAGGGCTGGAGAGGTGTGTCGGATCGCTCTCTATGAATTAGAGACGTGGCCACTTGGCTGTGTAATTTAAGAAGAAATACCCGAAATATGCACATTGTAAAATACATCAACTTGCATTAAAACTTCAGCAGCGTACCCATGCTTGTTTTTACCTTAAGGGACAAAACATGCCAGCATCTGTCACTAAGATGTAACCTTCTAATTAATGGCCCTCGGCAGGTAGCATTTCAGAGTTTGAAACTTTTAGAAAAAGCTGAACTGAAACTGACACTCAAGACATTTTTATCTGACCATAATTTTTATTAGACGCAGTTGTTGCCACGGCAGCTTTACACGATCACTAGGACTAATAATAATATGATCAGAAAGGTAGCAGTTCAGACAGAGAAAGCAAAAGGTATATCTACCTTTAGCTAACAACCGAGGCCGTAAAATAGAGGTTTGAACAATCCGCGGAGGATTAGGTGGGCCACTTAAAGACACCTCGCTGCTGGGGAGGTCCCTTAGGCCACTCCTTCTCCCCTCCTCGCCAGCACCCTCCCAGAGGTAATGCAGGGGAGGACAGGTATGCATGGCGGAGGACCGTCAAGTGGGGAGGAGTAGGGAGAAGCCCTGCACCACAGTTCTACTATTTTGTAACATCGACCAAAGAATCCAAAGCTGGACAAGCAGACGTCGATATATTCGTCTCCAACGTCTAATAAGCGTTTGAAGGTACGGCCGATCCCTTCAGCGTACAACACTGGGTGGTGACTATCAGCTCAAGTGTCGTATTGGCGACAGTGCAGCAATGGGATCAACGACCGTAACCGCCTGGCCACTAACAAACACGGCGACAGGTATAAACGCCACCCTGACGAGGGATTAGTTGCCGCACCACGGGATTACTCTCGGATTATGTTAGATTACCAGCAGCTTACACGTAAATGCCACTTGGAGCATGAAATATTCGGTACTCCAAAGCTTTATGCGTGCAAGAGGATTCTGTTTCGCGGAGAATATACTTGAAGAGGCGCTGACCTTGGCTGAAGTGTGGCGGTTGAGGGAACAAGTGGGACACTGAGCAAGACGCTAAAGAGCACTGGTTAGAATCAGGGGAATCCAAGGTAAAAACATCTATATTCGTATCCGCGTTACGGCAGCGTATAAAAAAATAAGCAATTCAGGTTAAACGGACCTAATCTAATAGGTAAATTCCAGTCACATTAGCATATATTATGGCCTGTTCCCAAAAACTCGCGCAAGCCGTTTATTTGCGCGTTTTTTTCTAAACCTGCATAGAGGCGTTGAAACAATCAATCTCAGTGTACTTGGATGACCAACGAAAATCAAACACCGGCCTGTCGGCATAACTCACCAGCAAAGTAAACACATCGGTCTGAAAACCGCGGAAACCTCGGCGCCAGTCGAAGCTTCAATTAAAGCTGCACACCTGAACGAAGGTGTCCTTATTGTTCTTCGTCATCGCTACAACCGTCCAGAGCCGAACCACGAACTCCACACACGGATGTTCCGTACAGGACTACACCTCAGGCTTTGACAAATTAATCCTATTTACTCAGGACAGGCGCTACGCATAACAACTCACAGGTTCCAACCTGTTTTGTTCAGAGAGTGCATATTACACCTTCAAACAGAACATACTTTAGCAAATGGTCGTCGTTCTACTGTTCTTGTACATACGGAACTTTTACGTATTCAATATTCTTACGAGTCACTTTCAAGATATTCATCAGTTTATCTTGGCATGTTTAAAAGTTCAAAATTAAGATATCTTTACTGTCTTGACGCACTGAAACCTAAATGAACAGTTTGCCACGAAGAACAAAACGTGATCCAACGTCAAACAGTACGTGATTTGATAGAGCAGTGTTTTCATCCTTTTCCGTTCCATGGTTCCCTGAGAGTTCTGGATAATGCCGTGACACTTATAGTAATTTCCGGAATGGTGAAGGCTTCCTAAATGTGCGCTGAAATGATAGGCTCTAACACGAAATAAAGATCAATATGAATTGAGACTGCCACAAGCCAGGAGTGTGGGGCGGCGAAAGCAATGTAAAGATTGCAGTTCATTACAATTGTGAAACATCATACATTCTCAATCGCTTAATGGGTTGTTCGCAACTGTTCTGCTGCCTCTAGTCTATAAAAGCGGGAAGCAGCGCTTTCCGTCCATGATTTGTGGTGCCAGAAACAGAAAAACTGAAAGAACGTGCTTGATTTATGCGGATGATTGTGTATTCGTCCAACAGGGAAATGAAGGACTGCATAAGACAATTAAAAGTTACAGTCTTGAAATAGTTGTAGAATTAATTTGCCACACTTCCTTCACAGGTAGTCTTCTAAATCTGGTCGAGCAAGTCACGGGCACAGGCGTAGCAAATAGCAGCGAGGCGGTAGCCGACAGTAGCGGGCGATGGTAGCGGTAAAGAGATGAAGCGATCCAACATTGATAGGTGAAACTAAATAATTCGGCCCACTATTCCGTAACATAATAACGCTATCAGCCGAGACCATAGAACAGAGTCTGGCCAGTAGTAATGATTGGCAAGACTTATGGCAGCGAACAAGAAGTCATCAAGTCGCAGTGTTCACAGCGGTCTAATTTTAAACGAACTGTGAGTAAACGATGTCTTGGCGATTAGCCGAAACGGTATCGAGTAAATTCATAGTTAGAGACGTATTCCTGATTAGCAATGTTTCTTGACAATGTTCACTACGTTCCAACAAACCCCTCCGGCATTTAGAGACACTGTTTGTGTGGCTGTGATGAGAAAAAAAGACTACGTGGAGTGTACATCAGTGGTGCAACTAGACCACCCTCATATACGGCCTTTATTTCAGTATAACCAAACACACATGAGCGCCATACAGTATTTCCGGTCAACTTCAGACCTAGAAACTTTAAAGGTGTCCCCGAGACAGCAAAATGGGACCGGTACTGTCGCTGTTTGAACAGATATAGTTATCGCATTTAGGGGAACTCCTCCTGCATGGTTGCGGTTGGAGAGACACACGGGCAGCACAAAGATCTTTACGGAAATGCCTCCAGGATCTTGATAACAAAAGCTCAAGTTTTTTTTATTACCTGCATTTGTGTTTGCTGGAAGGAGCTGTGGTCATCTAGGAGTGCCTACCTATTGACCAGGGAACTGGGAAAACAACCCAGTAGCTCAAGGGAAAACATTTTTGAAGGGCGTGTTTATTTCACCCCCCATAGCTACGGGTAAAGTGTAGAGGCTTCGAAAGCACACACTCCCTGTGTGCTCTAACTGGTGCAAATATGGATGCTTTGTGCTTAAACTAGTGCGAATATGGGTGGGTGCTCTGTGGGCTCACACCAGAGCAAACATGGAAGGCCCGTGAGCTCAGCTAGCTCAAAAGCAGATGTCCTGTATGCTCAAATTTGCGCGAACTCAGATGCCCACAGTGCTTCAACTAGCACGAACAGGGACGCGCTTCAACTGGAATAGCTGATGACTGTAGGAGGGCGTATGTACGATATCCGATACTATTATATTAGTATGGGATACCGTACATACAGACTCGTAGTTAGAATACCGTAGAAATGCACCAAATACAATCGAAGGACCTTGCCACGAGAAGTCATTTCTTACTATACGAGATATTCTCCTCTTGGCAGATTTCTAATGCTCCAGCCTGGAAGGACTTGAATTAGTGACGTTTTCACGCAATGGCACGTCAAGCGGAACAGCTTGGGTGAATTTTTCATGATATCAATGAACTAAATCAGAGTTGACATGGAATGGTAACAATATATGCTATGTATTTATGACACATATTAATTTACCACTAACGGACAAGGGTATATGATCGATTTATAAAAGCGCGTGCACGACCATCATTGATTCAAGTAAAAGAAAAGCGTGAGGCACTTATTAATGAACTGAAACTAGCTAAGATTCGTTCAGTAAAATGGTCGTGCGCTTGCAAGAGCGAAATGAGACGAGTCAGAGCAGTGCACTGGCCCTTGAGCTTAATAACCATACGAAGCATGAAAAGATGTTTGCGTTAACATCAATATTGTGTTGCCGAGTGTCATCTTCAGTGTTCTTGACCCGTTCTCCGCGCCGTGGGTTGTTGCATGGCCAAGTTTGGCACGACTCCTTCACCGGTGGTGGTCCGTCATGCATAGTGAAGCCGTCGACCATGAGTGCGGCCACACAACAGACGACGCGGTCTAGTGCCGCCTCTCATGATCACAGCTCGTGGAAGGGGAAAGTGTCAGCTGATGGCGAGGGAGGGATAGTGAGGTGGTGGGAGACACCGGTCACACGAGAAGCTGGTGCAAGGGCCGAGACTGATGCACCGTTGGGTGGCATGCGCTGTGCCCAGCTATCATAAAAGGGACCTGACACCGGTGCGACTATTACATAATAGTAGCATGCGTATTGTGAAATGGTTCATCCTAAAAAGCTTCCGACTATTGTTCTGATGTGTTTCTAATTGTAACTAAAACCAATTATTTTCTTATTCGAACATTCATAAAATAATCCACAACCTCATTCTCTACAATGCAAAATGATGAAAGTGAGTCGACTGCCCCAGTGAAGAAAAGAGGGGGGAAGCCCAAGCATATCTTTCTGCTTGAGTGACACCAAGCGAAGCATGCTGCTAGTTCCCTGGGGCTCCAGCAGCAGCCCGCTGCTGGGTGCCCTTCAAGAACTTGGCCACTCGGCGGGAATCAACGGTGAGAAGACAAGGCCAATGAATGGGACTATTTTTTTATTACATACTAAAATACAGAGCCGAGAGCGAGTTCCCACTCTCCGACCCTTGAAAATACGGTGAAAATAATTTGTATGTCAATATAAATAACTATATAAATATTTGTGTTACGTGAACCCCGTACATCCATTTGAATAATCGGAAAGCTGAACAGCTGTAGATAACCCTCAAGGTTATCTACAGCAGCAATTGTATTAATGATAACGAAGGACCAGGACAGATGACTCCGTTAGACATCACAATCTTGACACTAAACGAAACTAGACACCAATGCGCAAAAAAATGATAAGCTCGCTGCATATCACTCCGGCCTGTATTGACGTACAGGCAGACGAGTGGTGAACCCTTCCTGAGGCAACTGATAAATTGTTTACGCTTTCAATACTATCAGCTGTTGGAGAGGCCTAGTTACCCTCCTACCCTACCTAGCCTCATACCCCTATTGTGGTATCTGCACCAGGCTGTGTCCGATAATACCAAGAGATTTGGTTGACTAAAAGAATTAGTTTCCCTGCAGCTCAGGTATAAAAGTACATTTTGCATTTTCACAAAAGCTACAGCCGTAGTTTGGATTTGACCACGTTTTCGTTAAGAGTTTTTTTTTTTTTTGCAAACGTAACTTCTACTATTACTGTGTGAACAGTTGAAGCAAATCAAGTGATAGAATCTTCCCCTTAACTCGGTAAATTACAGATGCGAATAAAATCAATCCAACCATGAAACAGAAAAGATTGTTGTGAGAGCCTAAATTTTACTATGGTAAAGGAAGTAGTGTCACAGAATAACTGGAATCCATACCCCTACAACTTTCACGTTCACCACTAGAATCTAACGAAAGAGAATTCTTGCCAGCTGGTGTCATGGGCAGCAAGTAAAATAAGTCTGGCACTTGAATAAAGGTTACTTTTATTCTTAATCAGTGACGTTACTAATAGTACTCGTGTCAATATCTGGTAAGACTCTATTTTCATTATTATTAATGTAGAAAACAATCTTCAATCCGTAACACTTTCGAGTAAGATATATCCAGAACATATCTTATCTAATATTTATATGAATGCAGAAAACAACTTTTTTATCAGTAATTGGAAGTAAAAAAAAAAGTTTCGGCATGCGACCTGCTATTTTGCCCCTAACACCAGCTGACAGCGAGCGTTTCTTCGAGAGAAGAAATTACCGGTAGTAGCACAGAGCTGCAAGACTTTTCCATAATCATTATTGCACCATCGAGTGCTTCAATAAAGTATTATTATTATAAAAAGTTTCACCATATTGATAACATTTTTTATAGCTCAATAATGGAATCGTTATCAGTATATACTATATGGTAAGTATGCCTGGGACAGGTTTAATAGTTCATTCTAATAGTAGTTCAATTTAAATTTTGCAGAATTAGTAGCCAAGTGGAACATTCGTTGTGGCACTATCGATGTCGCAAGTAAAACATTTTTCTAAACAAAATCTCAAACAATTTCCGCGATGTTCAATTAGCTGGCAAGAGCCTAGTAATGAATTGGTTATAGGAATGAGTAAGAGACAGGGAGGGTCGTTTAGTCGCAGGAGCCGTGAGTAGTCCAAAGCACCTGTAACTCATTACAAACTGACCCTCCATGTGAGGTTTGCATCGGAAGAACTTCGACAGGAAGCGGCTTCCCACGCTAAGATAATACCCAAACTAAAGAAGGTAATTAACTCGGCTAATACTAAAGCCAGTTCGGTGTTTTTAGTGATCAGGGATTTGGTGTAAATTATTCCTGGCAAGTGTTTCCCACAGTAGCCGCGTTGACCGGTAAGCGGCCTCTGCCGGTCACCAAGCAGTGCTCCATGACTCAATCCGACCCTCCACACGCTGGGCCGTGTTGTGTTGTCATGAAGGCATTTCCTAATCCGCCTGTTGTTTGTCGCTCTTTGAGACTTTCTTGGCCTGCATCAATAGTTCCCTTTTTTGTTATGCTTCCTAGCTCTGAGAAGGAGCCTGTTCTTAGGTCTATTAATCACCGTCACTCGGTATGACAGCCTATTATCTGCCCACTAATGGCTGTGAAGACCGGAACGCTCGATGAATGTCTCCAAATATGCAGCTCGGTCCGGATAGAGATGTTTGGGGCAGGTCACCAGCCAGCATTTCTCCAGTGGAAGAGAAGGTTGTCCCTTGGGATCACCCTGGCACTGGCAGCTAAAAGGCGTTAATGAACGGATACTTGCTAGCCTGCCAGGCTGCTTCACAACTGGAAAATTGTTCCACAACGACGAACTTCAACAAGCCATTAATTAATACAAGGGCGTCAGTGAGAGGCGATACAAAAATTACCTCGTTGAGTACATAAAAGTGTTATAGAAACATTTTCCCCGCGTCGTCAGATCGGCAAAGAGGACCACAAAACTGCTGCTCGAGTTATCGCAGCAATAACCACTGACATGAAGACCAAAATCGATCAGTATTTGCTAAAAGTCGCCCCAATTTTAGCGCACAAGAGCTGATTGCAGATGGCAACGCTCCTCGCGATTTATCCCCACTGAGCTCGTAGACATTCTAATGGAGACGCGACGGTGGCGAAGAGACGAGAGACCCGCTTACGGAAATGTGCAGCGGCCGTGCATCATCACCGCCCTGACGAGGTCAGAGGGCGGTCAGCCCCGAGCGACTGATGATATTAGTTAGGTGCACACACTCCCACTGGCGACGCCAAGGACTCGCTCGCTGGGGATACAGTCCGTGGCTTAGAGGAAGCCTAATGTAGCAGATTAATGACCGACAAAAACCTTTAGAATAAGCAGTTAATCAATATCTGTTGGAAACAATCACACGGTTCTAAATCATTTTGTTCACGTCACGGAACGGGGGCGTATGGTTGTAGCGTCACAGATCGAGAAACAGTTAGTGTCGAAAGGGGTGTATTAGCAGATGTCCTGTGTTGAATAGACAGAAGAGCTGCAACTGAAACACCACTTCAAGGGGCAAGGATGCAAATAAAAACCTAGAAATTATGGACAGCTTTAAAACAAAATCGTGGTTTTGAATACATCCTTTTCTTTATCAGTTGTTCATGCAATTACAAGCGATATATTCACATTGGATGCTCACATAAAAGCACGCGGTTTCCACTACTGTACGCAATTCAAACATTACTGCAACGAGCCATTAAATCCTCATAACGAAAAACGCCTTAGTCGAACAATATACCTCTCGTTTGTAGAGGTAAAAAAGCTATTGAAATGTGGTCGAGTGGTCCCGTAGAGTTTGAGTTGGAATTCTGAAAGTTTACTATGGAGAATAAACGCATGCATTAGCTTATGTGTTCATGCCGACTAGATGCGATAACACCGGTGTAATTTTTTTGTTCGGTCTAACAGACACGGATACACTTGCTCTTGCTAGAAGAAGCGTAGCATCAGACAGTAACCTCGAATCGTATCGGTAATTTGGAGCAAATTGGATTGACCATGCACATGCATCATCACACTGTGCTGTTAGTAACATCGTCAATCGGTCTGCATAGGTCAGCGGGACACTGTTCATTCAACAGTGAACGACATACATTTTTGTCCGATTTGGAGATGAATAAATCGATAACGGTTGCACCAAGCGAATGAGAATTCAGCTTCAACTGTAGAATATAGCTTAATCCAATGGCACAGGTATCATTAAACGAGCACTAACGTAGCGTAGAGGTAACCATACTAATATCGAATTATTAGTAGACGACTTACCCAGCACATGATGATGAGGGAGAACACAACGCAACCTTGGCCGCATTATTTCCCCTCGTGCATGTACATCACATCGACAGCCAATCAGGTCGATGGTGACGTGCACAGTGGACGAGAGATTTAAATGCGCCGCAGGAAGTGATCCAGAGAGCCATTCAACATAAGCATGGACTAGCACCGCAGCACAGGTGTGCTGTCGGATAAAGGTATACAAGCACACGCGGAGTGAAGAGAGCTTGATGGTTGGCTACCTGGAGAGCGGACTTAGAAGTGTTGGTACAGTGGCAAGGGACATCATGAAAACGAATCTGGGATTGATTGCAATCAAAACCGGGATACATTTATAATGGATAGCCGAGTGTTGGAGCATCGAAACTTGGTATTTTATTATTGGTAATCTTGCAAACGGGTACGCTGCGAGTGTTAGAAAGTTTGGTGTAAGTGCATGCATGTGGGTGAAGGCCGCCATAGTTCGAGTGATGGCAGACGCAAGGACAGAGACGTGGACGCCAAGTAAGCAGCACAGACTCGATAAACGGATACATGGCCAGGGCAAGATAAATGGTTACTCTTTTAACGTAAGCTATGTAATTGAACAATTAAAATCAAAAACCCCAAAGAAATAAATATTTAACGTTGAACATAATAAGTTTACGTCAAGATTGATGGGAACAACAATGGAAATTGTTGACAAACTTCTCGGCCTGCTGCAGATGCATGTTCACCTTCTTTCATTTACAATCATCAAGAGATGCAACGAAGTGAGAGCTGCGGTGGGCAGCTGTAGGACAGTCATCAATCATTAGCATGATGAACGGCAGCCGCGCAGCAGGAGTGTCGCACGGTGCTGGAGCGTGCGACACATGGAGGCCGGCGATGCGGCATCTGCTGGTGATCCATGGCGGCAACGGGGGGTGAGGCGTGTGTGAAACTTTCACTCCCTCATGTCGCACTCATGCACGAGTCAAGGATAAACAACAGTTTGTGTGCCATACACCATTCGGAAAACATAGCACTGCGGAGCGTGCAAACAGAACAAGGGTGAAGTGTCAAGTAATAACACCCCATAGCAGGATATTAATCCTTTAGGCCTCAAGTATTTTACCGCGAGATTGTAGGCAGATCAGAAGTAGCAGGTGCGCTGAGTTGCAATGTCCTTACCAAGGCCTATATCTCCAAGAGTCCAGCCGAGCGTTTCTGTAAGGCTGTTCGGCCACTGTGGAGGATGAGCTTTGTCAGGGACGGCGGAAAGAGGAGTAAAGGGAGATTGTAAAAGTGCCTTATTCGATTTATAGTATCGCAACCATCAAACTGACAAGGGATTACAGAGCTTGAATTTTAGTACAGCAACCATCAAACTGACAAGGGTTTATAGAGCTTGATTGTTGTTGGGACAAAACAGATACTTTATGCTTTAGTTTCGAGGCTGTCGGGCCTCTTACGCCAGAAATGAATGCCACTTGGAATAGGCCTCACAGGCTTGAGATGACGTGGGAACGGAATTGGTCAAAGTGAGCAAAAATATACCAAAGCTTCAGGAATACAGCTCTAATTAGTGACAAAAAGTGATAGATAAAACAATGAATAAACCGTGGTAACATTCAAGCAGGATTTTGCCAAGCGCTTTGTGAGCACATGAGAAAGCAACACGTAGACGTGTTGAGGCATGACATCCGTTCATACACTGGTTGCTGATTGTGGCAGCGGCCGCGTTTAC
Organism: Gammarus roeselii; assembly: GCA_016164225.1. Taxonomy (NCBI): domain Eukaryota; kingdom Metazoa; phylum Arthropoda; class Malacostraca; order Amphipoda; family Gammaridae; genus Gammarus; species Gammarus roeselii. Next base: position 1,085 of record SDVV010026027.1, on the reverse strand, counting down.
GACTGCTTACTGCGAACACCGCACCGGTTTAGGGGGCAGTTGTCGGCCGACTGCGGGGGCACCCGGCGGCGGTGGCTGGGCAATGATAGAAACAGTGCCTAAACAACATCAACGTCAGAAGACAGTATCGTGGTCTGTGATGACAGTGTGGTGAATGGTGTTGCGCGATGATGGTCATACACAGAAATAATCGTAGCCCAAGGAAAACTCAACAAAACTCTCGTCTAATGTAGAGTCAACCATACAATAATACAATCATATTTTACACCATTCATTTTTAATCACCGACGAAACCCAGTAAATGTACTTTTACGTTCCCCGGCAGTATCGTCCGAGTCCCTCGGTCCAACCCTGATGAACGCAACGTCAAGGAGACAGCAGCAGCGCCTAATTTCCGCAACGCAGAACTTTTTTTTATATATTTTTTTGTATTCGGCGAAGCTTGGCGTGTTTTTTCGTGTGTTGTGCGAGTGGTCTAAGCATTGCGGCAGCAATTGGCGCCGAGGTCCGCTGCGGTCGAGGTGCAGTTAAAGCACGGAACCACAGCGTTACCCGCTAGTGGCTTCTGACAACATGGCAGCAGCTTCTTTACTGTTATGGCTGCTATCATTGCATTTGCAGCTCATGTTGGTGCTGTTACCAATGCTGCATGTATTGCAATTAATGTTGGTGGTGGCGCCGAGGTAAAGTCACCCATGGAGTATGACAGGATCGTCCTTATTATTTCTGCTCTTGCTGGACTCAACGTTCACGTCAGTGCGGTGCAAAAACGCAGAAAAATTTGACTGGTAAAACGATATGGAACCAGAAGCTTGTTGAATGATAACATTAGTTAAATATTAATCAAAGGTTTGAACCGCAGTAGAAAACAAATCGAACGTGTAGGCAATCAACAGTTATCGAGAGCAACTGAACAACATCCAAATAGTTCCAACACCTGGCATGACTGACGGATGCGTTTTATACCCCCAGCTCATTAACATCCGCTTTCCTGTCGTGTACTGCGGCTGACCATCAACTGCTGAAACACACAAGCCAAAGAACAGGAAGTGCAGAGACGATGATGGTCGGTGAGCATGCTTGCC
>SDVV010026026.1:0-12324 GCA_016164225.1 Gammarus roeselii | reverse complement strand
GGAGTGTTGAGACCGTCTCAACTGATATTGTATTAATTCTTGCTTGTGAGTGCGGGAGTGTTGAGACCGTCACAACTGATATTGTATTAATTCTTGCTTGTGAGTGTGGGAGTGTTGAGACCGTCTCAACTGATATTGTATTAATTCATGCTTGGGAGTGTGGGAGTGTTAAGACCGTCACAACTGATATTGTATTAATTCTTGCTCGAGAGTGTGGGAGTGTTGAGACCGTCTCAACTGATATTGTATTAATTCTTGCTTGTGAGTGCGGGAGTGTTGAGACCGTCACAACTGATATTGTATTAATTCTTGCTTGTGAGTGTGGGAGTGTTGAGACCGTCTCAACTGATATTGTATTAATTCATGCTTGGGAGTGTGGGAGTGTTAAGACCGTCACAACTGATATTGTATTAATTCTTGCTCGAGAGTGTGGGAGTGTTGAGACCGTCTCAACTGATATTGTATTAATTCTTGCTTGTGAGTGCGAGAGTGTTGAGACCGTCACAACTGATATTGTATTAATTCTTGCTCAAGAGTGTGGGAGTGTTGAGACCGTCACAACTGATATTGTATTAATTCTTGCTTGTGAGTGTGGGAGTGTTGAGACCGTCTCAACTGATATTGTATTAATTCTTGCTTGTGAGTGTGGGAGTGTTGAGACCGTCTCAACTGATATTGTATAAATTCTTGTTTGGGATTGTGGGAGTGTTGTAACTGATATTGTATTGCCTACATTTATTTCTTGATTGGCATCTCATAGAAGCAAATAAATCTGCACTAATTTGTATTTACTCCAATTTCAATCGCGAAACATACCTTTTGTTATAGAAGATTTAGTTTGATTTCAATGGTGAGGCAATTAACTAGACACGTTAGTGTACTAGGTTGCAAAAAAATAATTTAATTGTTTCTTTCCTGAAAAAAATGAAGTTTCTCATATTTTCATATTTATTTTTTTCGTCATCCTTCAGTTTAAATTTGGTTCTAGCTAAATTTTGTGGGGGCGACTAATTAACATAGGAGAATTTCTGCCCAAATGTTTTGAATGAGGTATCTTTCTCATAAAAACAATATTTTGAGCTAATCAGAGGAGCTCTGGCCGTTCCAGAACGTCCCATCAACCCATACTTTTCTGAACTGTGGTCTGTTCCCATAGCCAGATGCTTTCTTTACCGAATACTCGCGTACAGATGGGGCTGCATAATCCTCTTGGCCCCCAATACTGGACATGATAGAGGGAGTTTCGTCACAAACTATGTGAATGGAACCCATTTCACACTACGGAGGAATACTTGAAAAGGTTATCGGTTCAGTCATTTGCCATTCAAATCAAAATGGGCAAAGGTCGTTACTAGCCCTCCCGTCACTCACACCTTCATTTAAAATGTTATGGTTTTATACATTTTGCATTGATCTTAAAATCACATATCTCGCAACGCAATAAAAGAGTAATACGAATAAAGACATGACGATGTTGTCAAGAACTGCTCACAACGTAATAAAACAGTAACACGAATAGATGCACCACGATGAACTTTGTGCAGAGGCAGTATCGTAATCAATAACTGACAATAAATCGAGAACTTGATATCGCACATTGTTCTTCGCGTCTAAGCTCCAAAAGTTTTCCAAGCTTCCAAGGTATAGAAACTTCCCTTTTTTTGCTGTATAAGAGCCGGTCACCGCTCTAAGCCGAACGACGCTCCGAAACTGAATATCGTCTGAATATTCAACTTGGGGAGATCGAATATTATCTTTTTAGAGCGAAATCGGTACCCGGCTTACCCGCATTCCCGCGACGTCCTCGTTAAACACCAAAATTTAATTTATCCCTTTTGTGTTAAGAATTTTCGATAAGAAAGATTCCTCCACCGTTCCCCTCTTTCAGTTTGTGATTACATCCCCCCCCCCTCCCGGTGCACAAAATTAGAAATTAGAAATTAGAATAGAAACCAATTCTAATACAAAAAAATATATATATATAAAACAAAAGAATTACACAAAAAAAAATACATTTGAGACTAATTTTAAGAGTAAATTTAGGATTAAGTAAGTTTATATATTCGTATATACAATAAAAATACTTTTAAAGAAGGTCCCTCCTTCAGTCCCTCAGAACCCCGGGTAGAAGCCGGGGATCAAACGATGGGCAAGACCAGGCTGTATCGGAGAGGGGCTGATGGCCCCTCTAGAGCGTCGTACGCAAACCTGTCAGCGCGAAAGAACGTCGAACCCCTCAGAAGTTCCTCATCGACAGGAGACCTGACCCAGGTCGTGGTCGATGCCTCCAAGAACGCTTCTCGAAGCTGGACGCGAATATAATCGGAATGCTGAATGCTTTTGGCAAACTAAGCAAAATGATGGGCCTTCCAGAGCTGGAGACTGAGGACTGTTCAGCACCCCCCAGTGAAGTCGGTGAACGCCTCACCGAACTCGAGAACCTTTTGCAACTATGAATACCTGACTAGAGGAGCTGATGAGGCGAATAGAAACCCGGGAACCCGTGACCTGTTCGTGTGTATCTGCCTCTAACCTCCCTGATAACATCGCTGTCATCCCAGCCGAAACTCATCATGCCCGAACATCAAGAAATGCAAGGGGGAGACGATACTCTCCATCTGATGACCACAACCTTTTCAACAACGGCACTTAATTTCCCGAACACTTGAAAATGACATTCGATGTCAATGACAGACCGGATGTTTGCCCATATACACTACGAGAAGAACTGGACTCCGTGACTGGCCGTCCAATTCTCACTATCACCGCCAGCGGTGACGATAGCTTCACCTTTAAAGTAGACACAAAACTCCAAAGTGACACTATACTCTCCATTAACAGAATATGCCAAGAGCCTTGCACAATCATACCACACCCAACTTTTTATATGAGTTCAGGCCTGATTTACATCGAGAATCTTCCGATTGATGAAGCCGACGAATTCATCACCGGACTCGTCCAATACGAGGAATGTGTAGTTGAAGCGAAAATCACACCAAAAGGAAACACCACCAAGGCCCTTCTGCTTGAATTTAATTGCCTACCCAACCTAACTACGTAGACATACCTTTTTCTGATGTCAAAACCAACGTTACGTCCTACGAAAGAGGTCACATGCGATGCTATAAATGCAAGAAATACGGACACACGAGCAGAGATAGTAACTGTAAGCAAAGATGCTCACACCGCTCACAAGACGACCACGACAAACGAGACGATCCTTCGTCGAGCCCATCCAAAGAATCTCACTGCTCCTACTGCAAAGTAAACGGCCACCCTACGGGACACGGAGACTCCCCTCGGGACAAGACTGAGAAGGAGATCCTGCAATACCAAATAGAGCACAAAGTCGAGAGACGAGAGGCTGCGGCCCCAGGCTGTCCCTCCCACCCAGGAGAAAAGATCAGCATCATTCCCTACCCACTTCCTCATCCGGCTTGTAGATAGTGGTGCGAACAAAGTTGCTCCCTCAACAAACCCGTTCACCATGATGAACTTGTTCTCCAAACAACTGGGAGGTAAACCGAACAACGTAAGCCGACAGGGAAACAAGTATCTGGCCCACGTCGAAAATATCGAGCAAAGTAACGTTATACAAAAAATAACAAAATAAACAAGCACAAAGTAACTGTCGAAATACATCCGTTCTTCAACGCTGCAAGGCGAATTATATACACTCCCACAACTGACCTAAGTGCTTTTGCTGCAGGTTTAGCAAAGGATTACGGAGTCACCAACGTTTCTCTAGCAGAATGGATCAAACCACGAAACATCCACACCACCGCATATCAAATCACTTTCCCAGGACGCAACACACCAGAATTCATAGTAATCTCGAGCGAACATGGAAAAAAAACTTACCCAGCGACGACATGGCCTGCATTGTGCAAAAAAGGCATTGAATATGGCCACGTCATCAAATATTGTCAGCCAACGTTGTATGAGGTACGCCGATGAGCATGACTAAAGGACTGGACAGCCCGCCAACCTAAATAATACCACTGCTCATGCCTCCATGAGGCAGGCGACCACGACTGCCAGAAGCACATGGACCAAAAAGCAATGACAATCATACAAAACGACCGTAGAGTCACACGAGAACAAGCCATCCAAATCTTTCACGACGAAAACCCAAACTGCCGTAATTTAGATTACGCCAAAGCAGTCAAATCTACAACTATCTACAACACCTCCGCGACACTTGTGTACCGTCAACACAACTTATTACCATGACCTCAACACCCCTCTCCAGTACTAATATTACCGCAACCAGCGTAGCGACCGCCCTCGTAATAGAGGCGGGCATCCCAAGCAATGAATCCACCAGTGCCCAGGAGAGCACTGCGATGGTCGATGTCTCAGTCGACCATGAAGAGAGGTCCTCTAACACGATAATCAAAAGCCGATGGAACGAAGATTCCTCCGACGACGATCGCGGGGTACGCGACGCCCTCTCGCCACGAAACAAAAAGATTAGCAACAGTCCATGAAACACGGCTCGCCTTGATCAGAGCGTTGAACGACTTCTGATCGTCTTAACTGCGACCGCACCCAGCGAAAGCCAAAGTGAGGTATTCAACCCTCAGCTAACATGCCCAACACCAGAACATCTCACAAGTGAGAATGACCATCGCCTGCGCGAGGGCGCGTTGAAAAGCTTCAACGAAGAACTGATACCCGAAATCGCTGATCGACCATGCACCGCACTCGACTCAAATATCCCAACGACTACTACTCAGCCCACCATAATGTTTAAGAAATCCTTCATAGAAGAGAAACGCGCTTGCTCAAGAAGCAGACACAAAGATCGCACTCCTTCGTCCTCCTCCTCCTACAGGAGCATTCACAGCCGATAACGCAGTGAGTCTTGGAGATCACGTTCCACAAAAAGCGGACGCTCTTGCGAACTCTCTCGATCTAGGACACCTGTGCCTCATAGACACGAACACCACAAATGTTCCTACAAACCACACGACCGCTGCAGACCCGCAAGATCTGAGCATAAACAGATCCGAAATTAACAACAGTACAATACTTCAGTGGAATTGCCAGGAACTTAGAAGCAAGAAAGATTAAATATTATCCCTAATCTCCACCCATAAACCTTTGGTGGTAGGCCTCCAAGAGATCAAACTCCGTGACACCGCCACCTTCACAATCCCTCAATATTTCATTCATCGTCGCGAAGGTCACTATAACGTGACTGCCCATCAAAGCATACCTCATCACCTCCTCCCTCTGAGAACAGAACTCCAAGCTGTCGCAGTGAAGATATGTATCTCAAGACCAATTGCAGTGGTATCCATCTACTCGTCACAAAGCCACGATCTCACGGAGGCACTAATGACCGATCTGCCTAATCAAATGCATCATCCCATAATCCTCCTTGGAGACTTCAACAGCTACTACGAAGTGTGGGGAGACGTGAGTAAAGACCCCAGGGGAGTGATAATGGCCAACACCATAGATACTAACAACCTGGTCCTTCTCCATGACTGACAACCCACTCGGATCACCCTCGAAAGTGAAACCGCCATTGATTTAACAATCTGTTCCCCCACTTTAGCCCCACAACTCGTTTGGGGAGTCCTGCCTTCAACACATGACAGTGATCACAACCCAGTGATCATATCGCTCTTTCCCAACCGATCGAACAATCCCGACGCACAGGAACGTCGATTCAACTACCGCAATCCAGCTGGGAGGAAAACTCGACACATGTCGCATGGGACAATATGGAGGGCCTTCCCGATGACATTTCGGAACGCGACTTCGTCATTCATCTATACGAGAAATTCCAAGGTGCAGCTGTCGCATGCATTCCCCAATATTTACCCTCCATTTTTTTCCCAAAACCTTGGTGGTGCCCGGAGGTACAAGAAGCAATGGACTGGCGTGAAAGAATGTACAGAGCCTTCTGCCGCGCATGTTCCACCAGGAACCGAGTAGCCTGGAAAAAGGAAACTGCCGTGTTCCACAAACTTAGCGTGGAGAAAAAGCGAGAAACTGTACCCAATAAGTTAACACAATCAACCGAAACACCACTCTTTCCCAAGTGTGGACGGAGACACTGTCTATTCTTCATATACGGAAATCGCGAATTAACTAGTTCAGACTTTCAGTCAGATATCACAATCAGCAAATTACACAGCTTCTTTTCAACGAAAAAAACAATAAGAGAAAGTGAGCGCAGTATGCTATCGACTACAGATGCTATCGACCACACTCGTGAAACCTCACCCGGGCCGGACCGAGTACACATCAATATGATCAAACACCTTCCTGACTCCAGCACCTTGTGTTCAATACGTTTTATTCAAACTCTTTCTTTCTCGATCAATGGCGGGAATCTGTTATTATCCCGGTACCCAAAACCGGAAAATGCCACAACGACCCACATGACTACCGTCCCATTGCCCTAACTAGCGTCCTATGTAAGACTTTGGAAAGAATGATAAACTCACGCCTAGTCGACTACCTTGAAATGCATGCAGGCCTTAACAACATCCAATGCGAGGGCCGTAAGCGCCACTCCACAACGGACCACCTCGTACGATTAGAATCAAACATCAGACAGGCCTTTTGTACGAAAAGAACATGTGGTTTCCAAATTTTTAGACGTTGAAAAAGCATACGACACTACGTGGTAATACGGGATCATGAAGGATCTCCACCGTAAAGGCTTGAGATGTCGCCTACCCCGTTTCAAACACCATTTTCTACAAAACCGAATCCTCAAAATCGATCAGTTGGCCGACATTCTTCCGCGAGACGGAAGACTGCTCTCATCGCTGTACGTGCACGACCTACAAATAAGTTACAGACAGAACTGGGCTTTAGTGAGCGATTCTCGCTCACTAAAACTAAGAGTATGCCATTTACCCTTTTCCCGGCTTACAGCTGAAACCAGCCCTAATGCTGCACAACACTCCTCTAGTATACGAAGAAACGATAAAATTCCTGGGTCTTATGTGGGACTCTGAACTCACGTGGCGACCCCACATTGCAGCCCTGGAGACTCGCTGTAGTTGGTCGACGGGACTTATCCAATCGGTATCATCCCTGAAGTTAGGTGCCGACATGGACACCGGAATGACGTTTCTCAGAGCAATAATACGATTACGCATGGACTACGGAGCCGTTATCTACGGTTCAGCAGCCAAACCTACTCTCTACCCTCACTTGGGGTGGATGGATGATCATTCATTTTATAAATCATTAACACTTTATTCTAGTATTTTATTATTTCTTCTTTCTTGGGCTCTATTATTTTTCCCTGCCCTTTTTTCATGGTGATAAATTTTGCATTGGTTATTATTAAATATATCGAGGTTGGTTGAGACAAGGTGACCCAGGGAAGGGGGTACTCGTGGGACCCGCGTGACTCGGGTGACCCGGTGTTTTCGGGAACCCGGTCGACTTGGAAGATTTAGGAGTACCCACTTGGACCCTTCTGGGGCCCTTTGGGACACCCTTGAGACCCTTTGGGACCCTCTTGAGAAACTGTGGGACCCTTTAGAGACCCCTCTGGATCCTGGATTCTTTGCTCCCCCCACCCAACGCTGTAGAGGGGGAGAGCCGCGTCGTGGCTGGTCGAGGGGCGTCGAAATCAGTCGAAACATGTTGAGGCAAGTCGAGTTGGGTGCGACGAGCTGAGACTGACCGAAATGATTCGAGACAAACTGAGATGAGCGGAGGCGAGGGGACTCGGGACACCCGGGGAGCTCCGGGGACCCGGGGGACATGGGTTACCCGCCGGGGCTCATCGAGCTCTTTTGGGGCCCAAGTGACCTCTGCCCTCCCCCCCTCCACACCGCTCCAACCCTAAAATGCTTGAATAGAAAAAATCGTTGATACAGTCGCCAGGTTTACCGGCGCAGAGGGGGAGAACCGCGTCAAGGCTGGTTGAGGTGCGTCGAGATCAGTCGAAACATGTCGAGACAAGTCGAGTTGGGCGCGATGAGTCGAGACTGGCCGAAATTAGTCGAGACAAGCCCAGATGAGCTGAGACGAGGGGACTTGAGGGACCCGGGGAGCTCGGGGGACTCTGGGGACTTGTGTTACCCTCCGAGATCTAGCGGGCTCCTTTGGGACCCGACGGACCTCTGCGTACACATTACTCTTGAGGTTCTGAGAGGTTGGAGGCAAGGATTCGTTTCGTCTGAGTCTTTATCTTACCTGAATAAGTAAATTGTACTTAAAAATAAACTAGACCACGTAGCTGTCATCATTGTGTTGCGTCGCTGTCGAAGCTGACTTTGTCCGTGTAGCCATAAACCTTGTACCAATTAAACTATACTATCTGCGCACTGGCGTGTGTACATGTTACTCATGAAGTTCTGAAGGGTTGCAGGCGGAGATCCGTTTCGTTTCGTCTGAGTCTTAATTTTACCTGAATAAATGAATTGTATCAAAACAACTAGACCGCGTAGCTGTAAACATTGTGTTGCTTTGCTGTCGGGGCTGACTTAGCCCGTGTAGCCGTGAACCTTGTACTAATCTCGACAATGCTACATGTGCGTACATGTTACTCTTAAAATTCTAAATGATTAAAAGCGGAAATCCGTTTCGTTCACCAACAGAAAAGACCAAGTGTTCATCAACCGCTCGTGCACGGGTCACACGTGGATAACTCACAACCACCTGATGGATGTCGACATGGGACCAAACGCGCCACCTTGCCCTTGTTGCCACCAAGTGGCTATCAGCGTGAACCACTTACTGATGGATTGCAACGCACTCGCAGCAGCCCGAAGGGCTTTCTTAAATCCCCCATGAAACCTACAAAGCCTACTCACTGGCCCAACCTACCTGAAATAGCTTATCGCTTTCGGAAAACACACCGGACTATAAGAAGCTGTCTAAACCCCAAACACCTTTGCAAATGAGGTGGTCTCTCCACCCCATTATGCACAAAGATAACGATGCATTCACGTAGATGCGCGTTAACTCTATCCGTTCTTGTACGCGCTATTTTGCGAATATGCCACAATCGAAACATGTACTTGATTTCACCCTGACAAGACTAATCTTTTCGAGGCTGTGCGAACTTACCTGAATCAGTGACGGTCGCGCCCTACGGGGGAGCCTATTATGATTCACGTTGAGACTCCGGTGGAAATGAGGCTTAAATCAAATCAAAGCACGACGATGTTATCAAAAACTGCTCACAACGTAATAAAACAGTAACACGAAAAGATGCACGACGTTGTTATCAATAACTGCTCACAATGTAATAAAAGAGTACCACGAATAGATGTACCACGATGTTATCAAGAACTGCTCACAATGTAATAAAAGAGTAACACGAATAGATGTACCACGATGTTATCAAGAACTGCTCACAACGTAATAAAACAGTAACACGAAAAGATGCACGACGTTGTTATCAAGAACTGCTCTCAATAATCCTAAATTCATGTTCAGTGTCAGGTCGTTGATTTATATATCTCTCGATATTCCAACTTATGTTATGACTGTGTCAAAAATGTCTTGAATGTGGTGTATTTGAGATTTCTTGTTCGCCGCGGTGAAGCTATGTTACAAAATGTTCATGCCCATGTTCTCCATAATCGCAAAAATTCCTCGATGTTTTTTTTTCCTAATCAATCACTGTACGAGACTGCTTGGCCAGGAACACTGTGGTTGAGCAAGCACGCTCTGTTTGGAATTTGTGCCTCAAAAGGGCAAGCATCAAAACGGTCTATTTGTATCGTGTTTATCAGATTGTACAGGTATAAATTATGTATGTGAAAGTATGTCAAAAGTCGTAAACACAAATTTGAGATATCACATGTTAATTGTTTTGAATTTCAATTATACTTTCTTTCTTTTTGTTTCGTGTGTCATCACAAATTGTCCAATTCGTGAGGTGATGACACTAAGCCCATTCGTTCAATCGTTGCCACATTTTAATTGTTACCGACTCACCTCCATCCTAATGAAATGACATGCTTCTTCTTTGAGTGCCTTTTAAATTAAATCAGGAAAAAACATTATTAGTTGGGAAGAGAGTATTTGAATATTTGTAAAAAATATCTAACTTGAACTGCATCAATATAGACAAGTCGGAATAGCATGATTGTGAACATGTTGACGATCGATAATATTTCAGTGTGATAGAACACTATCCATGCAGCAATTACCTCCCATACTACAGCTGACACACAGGCCGTTGATAAATACAAAAACAATGCGCTTTTGCAATTTGATGATGTCCACCACTTTTTCTTACTTGGGATTAACAGTTTCTCCTTGGATGATCGTTTAGATGTTTTTCACCAGGTTAATTGAGGCTCTCGTCGCCGGCAAATATATATTACGATACATCTTACGAGGAATTCACCATTTCTGAGAATTATGTTCAGATAAATTTAACCGTTTTCCAACGTAGTTCGATGTTAGTTCCGATCCTGATTTTCTAATTAGTCCATGTTCTGACTATTCTTTCTAAGTTAATTCAAGGAGTTTGTTTTGAAAGGTCAATAACCTTTGAACCTTTGGCGTGGATTGTAGTTCATTCTTTATGAAGTTTGATGAACAGTCTTCAGATGATCATGATATTTGTTATCATATTCTCAACCCATAAGTTTTCTCAAACATCTAGTGGTCACAAAATTTGCTTATTAGGTTATATCATGCTGTTTATTAGGTTATATCATGTTGTTAATTGGATTATATCATGTTGCATTATGTGGCATGTCATAAAACTGTACTAATTTTTGTGAAATAAAATTGAACAAAATTAAACAATTATTTCCTCAAGCCACTGGCCTGTTCTAAGCCTCTACTATTCCCACGGTCCTGTCCCGCTCTGTGTAACGTCCCCCCGGTCACGGGCCTGTTCTGAGCCTCGACTATTCATACGGTTCTGTCCCGCTCGGTGTAACGTAACTGCCCCGGTCACGGGCCTGTTCTGAGCCTCTACTGTTTTCGCGGTTCAGTCCCGCTCGGTGTATCCTAATTCCTCCTGGTCACGGGCCTGTTCTAATCCTCTACTGTTTTCACGGTACTGTCCCGCTCGGTGTAACTTAACTGCCCCGGTCACGGGCCTGTTCTAAGCCTCTACTGTTTTCACGGTCCTGTCCCGCTCGGTGTATCCTAACTCCTCCGGTAACAGGACTGTTCTAAGCCTCTACTGTTTTCACGGCCCAGTCCCGCTCGGTGTATCCTAACTCCTCCGGTCACAGGCCTGTTCTGAGCCTCTACTGTTTTCATGTTCCAGTCCCGCTCGGTGTATCCTAACTCCTCCGGTCACAGGCCTGTTCTAAGCCTTTACAGTCCAGCACGCCCGGTGTGCCGTATCTCCTACAGCCACTGCCCTGTTCTAAGCCCCTCTACAGAACATGATCCTATTCAGTAGGCTTATGGCCAGGCTTGGCAATTGTCGAGAGCACGCACCAGTAATAAAGTGGCCATCGTTAGAATAGGTTAAAAGGGTTAGTAGACAACAGCAGGTTCTTTGATTTCGAGAAAAATGGTTTCGTGATAGTGAAAAGAAACCCGCACGGCATCAGCACTCCGCATGTAGCAAAATAGGAGCTACATAAATGTTTTGCTGCGATAAAAATGTTATGATACTAGAGATGAGTAGAATCAATGCGTGAAGAGTTAGACCAGTTCATCAGTATATAAAATTTAGTCACCAGAACCAGATACCGGTTTCGGATTAGTTATCATCTTCTCTTGTTAATGATGTTATGTCCTACAGATCCCTGCTCTTTTAGCAATATTGACTACCGGAGAGCTTGACGTCAGTTTTTTTATTACATTCTTAGCTATTCCAACAAATTCCTATTTATTTACATATATGTTTTTGTCTCAGTATCGTTTAATATAATTGTAGATGCTATCATTATTATCATGAATGATGAAACATTAACATGGAAGACTGTTGACGGCGGAGAAGATGGCGCTGGTGACCGCATTAGCATTTCTGATCTGCTTCCTGCTGGGTACTTCGTAACTGCACCTTGGCGGACATAGGCTCATCAGGGGCACCGCAGCAGCGTACAGTTAGCTGCATTATGCAGGAGTCACTGCATACGCTCGTCTGCTGTGGTACTGGGCTTGAGTAGACTCATATTTTCTTGGTATGTATACGAACAGTTGATTGAACCTAATCAGGATTGTATCGTCAGCCAAGCACTTTACATTTTAAAAGATTATTTGATTTTAAATACATTTTAGCAAACTGACGTCAATGTCAGATCGGCATACGCCTCTTGTTACTGAGCCTCTTATAATAGGTCTTCCATGTGCACGCTCATGGAATATTAGTAAATGGCATACATTCTAATTAATCAATCGTTCGAATTGTGATAT
>SDVV010026025.1:0-12325 GCA_016164225.1 Gammarus roeselii | reverse complement strand
AGAGGGTTGGGATGGTAGATGTAGATAATGGATCTGCGTTCACGCGACGCTGAATTGCTTCCAGTCTCATAAGAGCTTGCTTAGAGGGTCGGGATGGTAGATGTAGATGATGGATCTGCGTTCACGCGACGCTGAATTGCTTCTAGTCTCATAAGAGCTTGCTTAGAGGGTCGGGATGGTAGATGTAGATAATGGATCAGTGTTCACGCGACGCTGAATTACTTCCAGTCTCATAAGAGCTTGCTTAGAGGGTCGGGATGGTAGATGTAGATAATGGATCTGCGTTCACGCGACGCTGAATTGCTTCCAGTCTCATAAGAGCTTGCTTAGAGGGTCGGGATGTTAATGTAGATAATGGATCTGCATTCACGCGACGCTGAATTGCTTCCAGTCTCATAACAGCTTGCTTAAAGGGTCGGGATGGTAGATGTAGATAATGGATCAGTGTTCGCGCGTGCTTCCAGTCTCATAAGAGCTTGCTTAGAGGGTCGTGATAGTAGATGTAGATAGTGGATCTGCGTTCACGCGTCGCTGAATTGTTTCCAGTCTCATAAGAGCTTGCTTAGAGGGTCGGGATGGTAGATTGTCATGTTCCCAGACGTGGGCAATGCCAATGCGTAACGAAGATTTCCGGCGAGTAGACGGTCGTCAATAAGATCCCTATTACATTAGACATGCGCTGGCCGGAAGGTAGGGTAGTATAGTCCGACAAGGTAATTTATAATAAGAGTACCTATGAGCAGCAAGCAAGCTGATCTAAAGCAAACGGAAATCATTTGGGCGCATACAGCAATTAAGAGGACGCCCGGTACAGGGACAACAACATCATAGGCCACGCTTGTGGTGGAAGTGAAATGTATGGAGCAGCAGAGGATAGTCTAAGAGAGTCAGTGTTGACTCGACCCCGATACCCCTTACACCTAACTTAAACTCCCATTTTCTCGACTTTTATAAATTGTATAGTTGCAAATAAATCATATATACAACCCAATCCAATTGTTTGTCTAGAAGTTCTCAGCCTACAATTTCTTAAGATATAACATAGATGTAGTCAAAAAATTTGCGTCCAAGCGACGCTGAAATGCTTCTATTCTGGCCAACTTAAATACGTGTCTACAAATTTGCAACACCTTTCTGAACCAATGTGAAGTGCACACGCATAGTCTATGTAAGACTGCTTCACCTCATACTACCTTTACTTTAACCCTCAGTTCTCTAGCCATAAAAAAAACTTCATCTCCCTCTACCCTCACCTTAATCCTAAATTCTCCAGCTACGACTCCACCATTCTCTACCCTCATTCTTACCCTCAGTTGTGAAGCTACTCCTGGTTGATCTTCTCCTAACCTCAGCTTACCCCATCATATCCTCAACCTGTCTTTGCTTTCACCTCACCTTACCCACCTTGACTTGAGACTCCGTCATGCCGAGGGCATAAGCCAGCTTGGCCCTTTCTGGCCCGGCGAGGTACTTGGTCTGCTCAAAGGTCTTCTCCAGGGCGAAGATCTGTTGACCACTGAAAGTGGGGCGGGTGTGCTTCTTCTTCCCGTCACGGTCTGTGCCAGGCATCCCTGAGACGAAGGGCAGAAAAATGCTCAAGGGGGACAAGGGTGGGTAGAGGAATGCTTTAAGAAGACAAGGGTTGTCACAAGAATGCTTAAATGGACAAACGTGGGCAGAGGAATGCCTTTAAAGGGCAAGGGTAGGTAGAGGAAAGCTTCAGAAAGACAAGGGTGGGCAGAGAAAGGCTTTAGAAGACATGAGTGGGTAGAGGAATGATATATGGGATAAAGGTGGACAGAAGAGAGGACAAGGGTGGACAGATAAATGCTTTAGAGGGACAAGGCTGGGCAGAGGAATGATATTGGGGATAAAGGTGGACAGAGGAGAGGACGAGGGTGGACAGATAAATGCTTTAGAGGGACAAGGCTGAGCAGAAAACTGCTTTAGAAAGACAAGGGTGGGCAGAAGAAGGTTTTAGGAAGACAAGGGTTGTCAGGAGGATGCCTTAGGAAGAAAAGGATAGGCAGAGGAGCAAATAAGGTAGAGTTGGGCAATATTTAGAATCTAGAAACCTTTACGCAGCATAACATCTCAAACTTCCTCGTAGGCTTCAGTCGAACAAGGTAAGTGGAAATTAATGTATCTTTGTTGCTGTGTTTTGACCAACTACGGCTGACAGGAGACAAAGAAGATCTGATGAATACGGAGTAGAGAGCAGTTAAGATCGACATAGAGGGTAGGAAGGATACATTAACGAATCGCAGAAAAGTATTTACATACATAACACTCAAATAACCTATTCAATACTAGTGTGCATTGACTATTTCTGGTGTATTAAAAATACATATAAGTGGCTTAATCTTCGGCAGAGTCTCATCACACACTCAGGGACCATCTCTTCTACCAATGTTGTATCATGTCTTCTAAACGCTTCTTCTAATCTTATATCGTGTCTACTAAACGCTTCATGACCATTAACGGCTGTAATGGCACGAAGACCAATAACAGGATATTAGCGTACCAAAGCATTGCATAATGAAGGAACGCTCTCATGGTAATAAACATTGTCTCTAATCCCATTACGTTATCCTCACTCATATCTCCCCTCACCCCGACCCTGCCCTCTAGCGCCTCCCCTCATCCCCAAAATAACTGCCCTTTAATGCCCACTCACATCCCCGACACTGTCCTCTAACACCTCCTCTCATCCTTGACACTTCTCTCTAACGCCTCCACTCACCCCCGACACTGCCCTCTAGCGCCTCCCCTTACCCCGACATTGCCCTCTAACGCCACATCTCACCCTCGACACTGCCTTCTAACGCATCGAAGCATCTACACCAATTGACCCTGAGATTCGTTATCAGTCGTCACCCTCTAAATCCCCTCATCGGTCGTGGTGTCACGGGCGCAATCCCCGCATGAGGACCACCTCCTCCTCCAGACATCATCTCCAACGTCGTAAGGATCTGCATCAACCCCGCAACGCTCCTTCAACGATCCGTCAGCGGCCTAACGCCTCGCATTTTCTCTGTTTCGGTGCGGCGTAGCGTGTTAGGGCGGTAAGCTGGGCAAGTCGTTACGAAGTGTGTCGGGGTGGTAAGATAGGCAGGTCGTTCCCTTAGCTGGCACGCGGCGCGGCACGTGTTGCCCTCTTGGTGGCGCTGCGGTTTGGCGGCTCGTTGGCGGCTCAGTCGGCTCGCTTGGAATGGAAATGTTGGCAGTGCTGTCGGCTCTCTTAGAATGGGAACGTTGGTGCCTATGTCAGCGCCATTGAAACAGGACTGTTGGCAGCGCTGTCGATTATCTTGGAATGGAAATGTTGGCAGTGCTGTCGGCTCTCTTAGAATAGGAACGTTGGCGCCTATGTCAGCTCTATTGTAATAGGACTGTTGGCAGCGATGCCGATGCTCTTGGAATGATGAATATTGGCGGCTTCTCGGCTCTCTTGGAATGGGAATGCTGACAGTGCTCTCGGATCTCGATCTGTGAATGAGAATGTTGGCATTGCTTTCGGCCCTCCTGGAATGCTAAGGCTAGCATCACTGTCGGCTTTCTGGGAATAGGAATGCAGGTAAGGCTGTTATCCCTCATGGAATGGAAATGTTGGTAGAGAGAGCCCGATTATTTGCTTATTGGGTTTATATTTCAGAAGCGTCGGAGTAGCCAGAGGAAGATAAGAGTTTTGTTCTCAATGAAGATCCTGGCCCATCATTATGATGGTCCTGGCCCATTATTATGAAGGTTATGAAGGTCTTGACCCATTATTATGAAGGTCCTGGCCCGTCATTATGCAGGCCCTGACCCATTATTATGAAAGTCCTGGCCCAATATTATGATAGTCCTGACCTATTATTATGAAGGTCCGGACCCATTATAATGAAGGTCCTAGCTCATTGTTATGAAGGTCCTGGCCTATTATTATGGTGGCTCTGACCCATTTATATGCAGGCCCTGACCCATCATTATGATGGTTCTGACCCATTATTATGAAGGTTATGAAGGTCTTGACTCATTATTATGAAGGCCCTGACCCATTATTATGAAGCTCCTGGCCCATTATTATGAAGGTCGTGACCCATTATTATGGTGGTCCTGACCCATTATTATGAACGTTATGAAGGCCTTGACCCATTATTATGAAAGTCCTGACCCATTATTATGCAGGCCCTGACCCATTATTATAGTGGTTCTGACACATTATGATGATGTTCCTGACACATTATTATGAAGGTCCTAATCCATAAAGTTGTAGGCCCCGACTCATTATTATGAAGGTCCTGACCCATTATTGTGGTGGGCCTGACCCATCATTATAATGGTCCTGACCCATTATTATGAAGGTTATGAATGCCTTGACCCATTATTATGAAGATCCTGACCCATTATTATGAAAGTGCTGACCGATTACCAAGACGATCCTAACCCATCATGTTGATGGTCCCGACCCATTATTATGAAGGTCCTGACCCATTATTTGTGCCCGAGTTTCGTACAACAGTGAAAAAGTTACCACAGAGCACTATGAAGGAACACTCATAGATGCTAGAGGCGGGAGGGGGCCTATCACTGGGAGAGAGGGCTGAGCGAGTGCTTTATTTGACACATGTTCGGGACGGTGGTTCTGCTGTGGGCATGCGCATATGGGGCTGTTTAAGAGATACCTTTACTAGTAACGCTGACGTTGCTGATCCGTAGAGTTTGAAATTTTATTTCTTGAAATAAATTATTACTTTGCCGAGCCACCTTTTGGAATGCCCCTAGAATGGTGATGGGGTAACTACCGCTCGTGCTTATAGAATCTTATTCAAACAGTCTGATGTTATAAGCTCAGCCATTTTACTGTCCGTGTCTCCATGTTTATATAAGCGTTTATATTTGTTTATGGCAGCGGCTTAACAATATTCTGCAAGTAAACTATTCCTGCACCACATGTTCTTCCTCTAAAAATCAGTTATTAAAATAATATAGTTAAATAATTATTTCTCTCCATCGCGTATTAATATTTTCCCGCACCAGCTGCCGACACCGGGAAAAAAAACTAAATCCGGAGTGCATCGGCCGCCCTTCAATTTACCGGCCTTTTTAACATCTCTAAGGCAAACACACAAATTCAAACGGATAATATTCATTTGCGAGGGTTCGACCGGGATAGAAATATTGATTCACGTCACCCTTGGCTTCCCCCTCGAATGTACGCTTATCCGCTGTGTTAAAGCCTCTCTTTAGCATGTACGCATGTACGCTGTGAATGTTGAACTCCCCTTACCACGCACGCACGTAAGCTGTGTGCGCCGACAACACCTTAGCATGTACGCATGTACGCTGTGAATGTTGAACTCCCCTTACCACGCACGCACGTAAGCTGTGTGCGCCGACAACACCTTAGCAAGTACGCATGTACACTGTGTGTACGCAAGCCTCACATTAGCATCTACGCATGTACCCTGGGTGTACGTGAAACTCCTCTAAGCATTTACGCATGTACGTTGTGTGTGCGACAACGTAAAATGAACGTGCATATACGCATGCACGCAGGTACGCCGTAATAACTACCATGGAAGGGAAGTTCTATGTAGGACAGCCTTTTATTGCCATTTTAACTGTTTTGTCCCCGAGTAGAGCTTCGTCTGAACTACAAGCAGTGGGGCGTGGGGTGCCAGATGCTAGAGGCGGATAAACTGATCTGTACTATGAAATACTGTATTTATGAACCAGCGATGCTGGTGGACATGTTCTCTGCCTCCCAAAATCGTCAACAAACATGACCGACTACTCAAACTTGACATTGGTGTAATAGTATATGATAAATGGGTTGTAAATAAAAATATATCACGAGTAGGAAGAGGCAAATTGTCTTATATTTCAATGCTGGGCCTATCCTGTTGAGCACTCACTACACCACCTCTTGGCAGACTGGATGCATAACATTCATGACGTGGCTTCAACACCTCTTGGCAGACTGGTTGCATAACATTCATGACGTGGCTTCAATGTTTGAACACTACAAACACTGATATAGCACGCGTTCACAAGTCGGTTGTTATCAATGAAAAGCATTTCGTTAACCAGCAGACATACCCTTCTTCATCCACTCGGACCTCAAGTAAGGAAAAGCAGAGCCAGAGCGCAGAACATGACAGAGGAAGGGACAAAAAGCGGGTCTCAGGAGGAGAAGATGCTGGTGCTCAGACTAGACGCGATAACTGTACTTGCAGGGTTGTACGAGAGGGCAACAGTCATAATAAAGAGTCTGATTAGAAGGTCCCGTGCGGAGTTTGTGCCACTGACAGTACTGGAAATATCACGTAAGACTGTGATACAAAAGACAATAAGCTACACCAAGACTTGCCGGCAGTGGGTTCTGATCCACCCTATCATGCAGCGCCCTCTGTGAGAAGGACATTAGGTTGTCGGACGAATCAAAGGAAGGCTTAAGCAAGAGGCTGGTGTAGATACTGTCGTCTATTGTAAGTGAAGATACCTTCGACTGAATCTATGAATTTGATTGGTAATTGGTTTATGGTCGATAATTATGGCAACAGCTTGCCGATCACATCACTGTATGTATGTTAGTTGGATGTGTGTCCTGAGCATAAGACACTCTCAGTACCCTGGCTAGAACCTCGTCACGCGACTGTACAGAGACTGTGTACACAGATGCACTATGGTGTGTGCCAGTCTGTTTGGGATTAAGCGATGAGCTTCACACAGCTTGACGCTGTGTACACAGTACAGTGTGCGGTGTGGGGAGGGAAATGCGACCGCCTTTTGTAATATGTTGGTTCAATTATGTATTACAGAGAACCTATATAATAACATAATTATGTAAATCGTGATCAGAAGGTTAAATATGTTGCATAATGATTGAAAAAGAACTTACTTGTTTTAAAATCATATCAAGATGATACGCCTTAACATATTATTTCAAAAATTACAAGTTCAACGCGGAAATAATAGATTCAACACAATTACCTTTGTATCAATGATATAACAATTGTCTTTCAGAATGCTCGTACATGTGAAGTTATACGAATACGTTTTTGTCCGATTCCGATAGTGTATATGTTATTTATAATTCGATAGTTGTATATATTGCATATATTTCAAAAGTTGTTTATATTGTATATATTTGGATAATTGTATTCATTGTAATATTTCGATAGCTGAATATTTTGTATATATTTCGATAGTTGCACGTATGATGTGCACTAAAATACGTCGGTACATTCGTGCGCGGTGGAAAAGTTGTGTTTGCTATTTGAGCTCGAACTCCCTTCCACCATTTCAAAGCATAGAACAGGAAGGCGAGTTGCTGGAAGTGCAGGTCACGTCGCCAGGGTGGAATTCTCATAAAGTTTTTTTATAGGAGTAACGAGGAAACACTTCCAACCAAGCAAACGTATCTGGTTACCAATATCTGTTTCTTTTTCCTGTAGTGGGTAAATAAATCTGATTTACACTACCTGCTAACTATACGCTCCTTCCAATACTGGGTGAACAAATCAGAATTGCATTTCATTATTGTTTCAATTGTTTTGTTGCTACGCCAGTGTACCACACTGAGCAGTTCGACCATGGTGCTTTCTGAACCCCCGCCTGGCATTTCAATATTGTTTCAATTGTTTTATTGCTACGCCAGTGTACCACACTGAGCAGTTCGACCATGGTGCTTTCTGAACCCCCGCCTGGCATTTTAATATTGTTTCAATTGTTTTGTTGCTACGCCAGTGTACCACACTCGAGCAGGTCGACCATGGTGCTATCTGAACCCCCGCCTTTAATTTCAATATTGTTTCAATTGTTTTGTTGCTACGCCAGTGTACCACACTCGAGAAGATCAACCATGGTGCTATCTGAACCCCCGCCTGGCATTTCAATATTGTTTCAATTGTTTTGTTGCTACGTCAGTGTACCACACTTGAGCAGTTCGACCATGGTGCTATCTGAACCCCCGCCTGGCATTTCAATATTGTTTCAATTGTTTTGTTGCTACGCCAGTGTACCACACTCGAGAAGTTCGACCATGGTGCTATCTGAACCCCCGCCTGGCATTTCAATATTGTTTCAATTGTTTTGTTGCTACGCCAGTGTACCACACTCGAGAAGTTCGACCATGGTGCTATCTAAACCCCCGCCTGGGCCAAAAGAACCCTTAGGCCAGAGGTGTCTACAAACAGTGTCACGTGTCCCTGCAAACCACAGGATCTTCTCGTGACCCCAGGGGAGAAGAGCAGTGACACTTGTGCACGTGCCTCTAACAAAGCGGCACGCGATGTGAGAGAGAGGGTGCCGAAGAGAGGGGAGTGAGAGGGGGACTAAATCAAGCAGTGTTCACGTGAAGAAATATCGCCCAAAACTTGTTCTGAGCCTATAACATACTGAAGTTATATAAGCGATTCAGCTACAAAAAATCGTTCCGTATTCTCTAAAATCTGAGAGGAATAAATAATAAGAAAAAATATCTTGAATGACAAGCAGATAAGAAGCTGATGTGAACGCAGCCCGCCTAAACGGCGGAACACCCGATTTAATGGTTGGATTGTTTAAAATGCTCCCCTAGGGGGGAAGGGGCTGGCAAAAAGCCCGTATAGATTACATTATCCGATAGCTGACGGCCCATATTACGGAACAATTAATCGCTCTTTTGTATACATGTGTGAGGGACATCCGAGGGGAGGGGGGAAGAGATCAAGGCTCGCCCATGGAATAAATGGAATACCACACCACAAGAGACTGGAAATGGGCGGTCGGGATACCACACCTCAAGAAAATGGGAATGGGCGGTTGAAATACCACACCACAAGAGACTGGGAATGGGCAGTACGGTTACAGCACCACAAGATACTGGGAATCGGCGGTAGGGTTACAGTACCACAAGAGACTGGAAATAGGCGAATGGAATACTACACCACAAAAGACTGGGAACGGGTGGTCGGTACACCACACCACAAGAGGCTGGGAATGGATGGTTGGAATACCACACCACAAGAGACTGGAATTGGGCGATAGGATTACAGTACCAAAAGAGAATGGGAATTGGTGAATGAATACCTCACCACAAGAGACTGGGAATGGACGGTTGGAATACCACACCACAAGAGACTGGGAATAAGCAACTGGGATACCACATTACAAGAGACTGGGCATGGGCGGTAGGGTCACAATACAACAAGAGACTGAGAATGGGTGGTAGGTTTACAACGCAACAAGAGACTGGGTATAAGCGGTTTGAATACTACATCACAAGAGACTGGGAATGGGTAGTAGGGATACCAAGCCACACAATACTGGGGGATGTGCGACAACACAAGAGACTGGGAATGTGCGGTTAGAATACGACAGCACAAGAGACTGGGAATGGGCTGGTTGGAATCGCCAATGAGTGACTCACGTACACTATAGAAGCCGAATTATCATGATGGGAACATTTCATGTACAGACATGCGCATGAATAAATAAAGTGGTCTCTGTTTGGATGATTGCAGACTAACTCTCTCACTGAGGGAGAGGAAAGGGGGTGCCCAATCTCCACACCACAAGACCACGGTCTCCTTGCCAAGACTAGAACTCACGATACTCAGCAACATAGACTGGTACTGTATTCAGGTAGTCCAAATCCACTCGACCACCGGAAAGTGCCATTATCTAAACGCTTATACTTATATGAGTATAATGATGACTATGACATCGTGATGAACAATAATATCCTGCATGGGATTTATTCTGCTGTGGTCTTTTTTAGTGACATGTCAAAACGAAAGTGATTGTTTAATCATAGAAAGTAATTCTTCAAACGTTTCTTCTTTCTACTCTTTGACTGAGGGATACCTTTGTTGCTTCACCTCTTGGCATGTCCCCATATTTGGGCAATGTCAATGCGTAACAAATGGGATTTCCGGAGAGTAGACGCTCATCAATAAATCCCTATTACATTAGACATGCGCTGGCCGGAAGGTCGGGTAGGATAGTCTGACAAGGTAATTTATAATACGAGAGCCTATGATCAGTAAACAAGCTGATCTGAAGCGGACGGAAATCATTTGGGTGCAGACAGCAACTAAGATGACGCCCGGTGCTGGGACAATTACGTCACGGGCCACGCTTGTGACGGAAGTGAAATGGATGGAGCAGCAAGGGATAGTCTGGGAGAGTCAGTGTCGACTCGACCCCGATACCGACTGGTTACTTGCCTGTGCCCGTTCCTCTTACACCTAACTTAAATTTACATCTTTCTCGACTTGTAAAAAATTGTATACTTGCAAATAAATCAGATACATATTCCACCCGTGTTTATCTAGAAGTCCTCAGCCTCTGAGGACTTCTAGATTCCACCTCTTAGACTATAGTTAATTTGAGAAAAGATGGAAAAGAATGATGGCAGCAATGAAACCAGAAGATAAATACATAAGAAAAGGTTGTCGCTCGGTGGCAGGTAGTTCATACCGAGAGGCACTTATCTGGAGAAGAAAATGATGCCACCTATTGACAACTTTTGTCGCTTTACAATTCTCATTTTCTGGTTGTATTGCTTTGATCATTCTCTTCTATTCTCCTAGAGTCTCCACCCCTATCCACCCTTCCTCCTTCTCCGCCAACCGAGATGTTCCCAGTAATGTCTCCACCCCCATCCCCCCGCCCCAACATGCAAATATCCCCCATCAGTAAGTCATTTAGACCCCCATAGAGGGCGCGTCACAACCACTTTACTGCCTGTTTAGCACTGTTCTGTGGTGTGCGACACGAACACTGTGGTGTGCAACACGCACACTGTGGTGTGCGACACGCACACTGTGGTGTGCGACATGCACACTGTGGTGTGCGACACGAACACTGTGGTGTGCGACACGCACACTGTGGTGTGCAACACGCACACTGTGGTGTGCGACACGCACACTGTGGTGTGCGACACGAACACTGTGGTGTGCGACACGAACACTGTGGTGTGCGACACGAACACTGTGGTGTGCGACACGCACACTGTGGTGTGCGACACGAACACTGTGGTGTGCGACACGCACACTGTGGTGTGCGACACGCACACTGTTTTGTGCGACACGAACACTGTGGTGTGCGACGCGAACACTGTGGTGTGCGACACGCACACTGTGGTGTGAGACACGAACACTGTGGTGTGCGACACGAACACTGTGGTGTGCGACACGCACACTGTGGTGTGCGACACGAGCACTGTGGTGTGCGACACGGACACTGTAGTGTGCGACACGCACACTGTGGTGTGCGACACGCACACTGTGGTGTGCGACACGCACACTGTGGTGTGCGACACGCACACTGTGGTGTGCGACACGCACACTGTGGTGTGCGACACGCACACTGTGGTGTGCCTGAGCGGCATTGTGGTGTGCCAAGTGTACGCTGTGTGTACTGTTTTCCTTTACGAGTACAATGGTATGCCAACCTCCCATAAACATGCGCGGTTGTATGCTGACTAAGTGTTTAATTCCACCAACATAAAATGTTGAGAGGTAAAATGCGGAGCATTAGTTCCCTCACATGGACGAATTGAGTTCACATGCCATAAGGTGTTGTTTAACTTTTGACCTGCTTAACATTTCCTTTCGAGACAAGCCTTTAGAGGAGCATACACTAGGCTATAGCAATGGTCTATAGCAATGGTCTATAGCAATGGGCTATAGCAATGGTCTTCGTGCATCGTTACTGGCAACGGCCGTATGAATGTTTATATAATCGACTGCCAAGTAATGTAAAACAAATATTGTTTAAAAAGCTTGTGTACTCTGTAACAAGGAATGTACACTCTGTGTATATATATATATATATATATATATATATATTGGCGGACTCTCAGCACAGCTTGAAAGTGGGTTACCTACATAATTGCAGTGGTAGGAATATCATTGAATAGCCGCAATTAGTAACTCACTTTAAATCAGTGCAAAAAACTTCGATTAATGAGGATTGTGAATTATTTAGGATTCTTCCTGACAAGTTCTCCAGCTGACCGTCCGTCCTTGACCGTCTCCAGTGCCGCTGTCCTAGCGGGGCTGTTCTTGACCGTCTCGAGTGCTGCTGTCCTTGCCCGTCTCCAGTGCTGCTGTCCTAGCGGGGCTGTTCTTGACCGTCTCGAGTGCTTCTGTTCGTGCCCGTCTCGAGTGCTGCTGTCCTAGCGGGGCTGTTCTTGACCGTCTCGAGTGCTGCTGTCCTAGCGGGGCTGTTCTTGATCGTCTCGAGTGCTGCTGTCCTTGCCCGTCTCGAGTGCTGCTGTCCTAGCGGAGCTGTCCTTGACCGTCTCGAGTGCTGCTGTCCTTGACCGTCTCGAGTGCTGCTGTCCTAGCGG
>SDVV010026024.1:0-12325 GCA_016164225.1 Gammarus roeselii | reverse complement strand
TCTCGCCACCTCCACATTCATGTCTCTCCTTCCCAACGCCTGCTTCAGACCATCCATCCACCCAAACTTCGGTGTACCTCTAGGCCTGCGACCACTCGCCTCCGCATTCATCACCCTTTTCACTAATCTCCCGTCATCCATCCCCTCCATGTGCCCGAACCATCTCAGTACACGCGAATCCACTCTGTTCTCCAACTTCTTCACCATCCCTGTTCTGATTCGAACCACGTCGTTGGTGATCCGGTCTCTCAGCGTTACTTCAGCCATGCTCCTCAAACACTTCATCTCGAAAACATTCAACCTTCTTCTCTCCTCTGCTCTCACCCCCCAAGCCTCAGCTCCGTAAAGTTCAGTTGGGACAACAACACCCTCATACAGCCCTCTCTTTGCTTCAATCCCCAACGTCCTACAGCTCATTACACTCTTTAGTGCACCCAACACTTTACATCCCGCCTTCACTTCAGTTTCCACTAGTTCAGTTTTCTCCACATGGGAGCCCAGATACTTGAAACACTGAACTTCCTCTAAGAGCTCTCCATTTAGGGTGACACTTATTTTCCTCGCATCGACAGTCCTCGAGCATCTCATTATTTTACTCTTACCCACGTTCACTTGAAGCTTCCTCCTCTCCCACACTCTACCGAACTCAGACACTAGCCTACATAGCTTCTCCTCACAATCCGCAACCAGGGCCGCATAATCCGCAAATAGCAACTGGCTCAACTGCCAACTCCGCCCATTCACTTCCAACAGTTCCAAGCCATGACCCAGCACACTTGCGTTCACCTCCCTGACCACTCCATCCATATGGAAGTTGAACAGGCAGGGAGACATCACGCAGCCTTGTCTCAGTCCCACTTCCACTGTGAACCAATCACTCACCTCGCTCCCCACTCTGACACATGCTCGGCTGTCAGCGTAGAAACTCAGCACTGCTTTCAACAGATGTCCGCCCACTCCATACAAACGCAACAACCTCCACAGCGCTTCCCTGTCAATTCTGTCGTATGCCTTCTCCAGATCCATGAAGGCCCAGAACACATCCATTCCTTTGGCAAGGTTCTTTTCACATACTTGTCTCACTGCTAAAATCTGATTGGTACACCCTCTACCATTCCTAAAGCCACACTGTTCCTCTCCAATTGCGCAGTCCGTACAGTCTTTAATCCTTTTGATCAGCACTCTCCCGTACAACTTACCAACCACACATAAGACTGATACCTCTCGAGTTGCAGCATTCATTTTTATCTCCTTTGCTCTTATATAGCGGAACAATGCAGGCATTGCGCCACTCACTTGGTACCACGCCTGCCGCAAAACACAAGTTCAGTAACCTCACCAACCATTCGACAATCTTTACTCCACCCTTCTTCAGGAACTCGGTCGCAACGCCATCCAAACCAGGGGCTTTCCCTACTTTCATCACGTCCACCTCCTCCCTGGTAATGTCCGCAACAAGTATTTCTCCCAAAACTGGCATCTGAGCACCACCACCCACAGCAACAATGTCAGCCTCTCTGTCATCCTCGACATTCAACAACTCATCAAAATACTCGGCCCACCTCTTCCGTACATTAACACTTTCCAACAACAACTGGTCGTTTTCAAAATGGTGCTCACCATCAAATACAATAGATCGCTCGCAGACACCCTGGTCAACACGCACAGGCAGTCCACACAACGCCAATACTAAAAGCTGCTGGACTAGTTTCCCAGCGGGGCTACACACCACGAAGGTGGTCCATCAACCTGTCCACCTCCTTCCCGTTCCTGCACTATGCCGGCAAGTAGAAGCAGCTCGCTCCTCGTACAGTTTTAACTTACAGGAAGGCGCTTTTATTTGCCTCTCTTTCATGGGTTTGGAGTCGCGACCCTCGGTGCGATCTTCAAGGAACTGGTCTAAAAGCCCAGTTTCACGAGAACTCACCGCAAGGACGTTTCGTTTCGTAGTGGAAGCTGTAGCCGGTTCTCGACATGCTCGCCTCACCTCTCTTCACTACTCAGACGGCGTCAGTATTGGCGCTCTTTCAGAAGACTGTTGCTCGTCGCTTTCGTAGCAGGAAACAAGGTCTCTGAGATAGCAGCAACGGCACGCACGGGACTACATTTCTCCACGAACCCTCCATGCGCGCTCGTTCTGACCGCTGACAAGTTCAAGTACTGAAACCAGACCCTCACCCACACGCCACCGTTCATCTCTATCGCCTTACTGCTGCCGGATGGCCGGCTGGGCACACGGCCTGGGTCCTATGACCATACTCAACGCCTACGTAGCACGATGTCCGTCGAACAATGACTTGTTGCTCACCCATCCTACTTCAGGCAAACCACTCATGACATCATCGGTGGGGCACTCATCTGCTCGTTTATCAATGAAGCCACACCGCATGCCTTCGTTAAGCTCATGACGCTAGAAAATCTGCCTAATCTCTCGCTTGGACGCGTGAGGTCTCTCTCCAAGACTTCATATCCAAGAAGTTCTGAAAGTCATCCCAAGTGTTCGGGCACAAGAACCTATTTGCAGTGGGGAACTCCAACCAACCTTGCGTCTCACTGAGGACCAGGTGGATAGTCCCTCTCGCGTTCAAATGTTTGTGACATTACGCTAGCTAATGCCAGAAACTTTGGTACATATTATAGGGTACGTGTATAGATTATCATACCATATCGTTATGAAGTACTTGACGCTACGGCTACAGCATAAGGATTACGTCGGTTTCCTCACTGTAAATCAAGGTTACCATATTAGCTATGGAACACATGGTAGATACGTCAATATTGAGGATTCTACTGCTACGACTTGACTGTTCATTCACACCCATATTAGAAGGCAATATTATGTTGATGAACATAATTGCTATTTAGATGCTCATACTCTAGGCCCGCATATTGTTTTGCCACAATGAGCTAATATATTGGCCGTCGTAGGCACCAAGCAATACTTGTCTTGGCCTATGATTACAGTCCTTACCACCACTTATACAAATGAGTTATCATTTCCTTACACGGCAAGCGCTTCTTTGGGAACACCCAGTTGTAAGATGCAGACGATTCATCCTACTTCTCTGCTCTTCTGGCATAGGCCAGCTTGAGCTACATGACGGTATTTCCTATGCTAAACCATATGGCTCTTACGAGTGGAAGAGAATATAACTTTTGCTGTCTCGATTCTCTCGATAAAAAGATATCTCTCTAATATTGTAAGAGCCATTTGGGGCCTCCTCCCCCTGCTATCTTAACCATGCACCAATGTCTCCTTACGGAAAGCAACTTCGCTAGCTCTCATGAATGATGGGGCAGGCCAACCCTCGCTTATATAGGAAAGGAGGGGTTTGGGGGTTCAACCGGCCCTAGAAAGCTGAGCGCGGAAGACGCCACTCGGTACCTAGCAAACATTTAGACCGTCAAGCACGGGAGACGCCACGCTGTACCTACCAGACATTTAGCATCGAGCAGCCAGATTTTTTAAACTAAAAACTCGGGAACAGTCGAGAATTTTGAAAGTTTCAAAATTCCCGAGTAAGGTTAAAAGACACAACAGTCTAAATCGGTCGAATACTACATTCAACAAATGTAATCAAGATTCTCTTGTAAATACGTTTTTGTAATGTTTTCTCTTCAAGATTCATTCGAATAAAAAGCAGAAGCGCAATGCTAAACCATATGGCTCTTACTACATTACATAGAAATAGCTTTTTATTGAGAGAATCGAGATAACAAAAGTTATCATGTATATAAATATTCAGAATTAACTTGGCTAGTTCTTGTCTAATTCAGATAGTGAATATTTCTAAACTCAAGTTTATTTACTGACATATTCTCCCTCATCTGCAGTAGTGTTTTAAATTTACCTTACCTAAAATTATTTTCCAATTTCCTTGTTCAGTATGGGAACATCGCGAGACGCCGGTGCTGGGTGCAGTAGCGAACTGCGGTCTGCTCTGACGGAGAACTTCATAAAGAAGATGCTTACATCGTCCGCCTATTTGGGGTCACGGCACGACTTCACCTTCTGGTACACGCGACTCGTGCACTTCTGCATCGCAGAAGGTAAGTTAATTTTGTAATGAACTCGTTTATGTGCTCAAATTGTGCGTTATTTTATATGCATGAAAAAATTTAGGGGCCTGTCATGTCAGAACTAGGTACTTGCTCATCATTACATCATTGTATCGTGCATATGCTTAGTTATTTATTTAAAAAAATTAGCACTGTATTATGTACATGCATGTCTTTTAAATAAACATCTGTTAGCGTCGGACGGAAAAATATAATGTTTGGTGACTGGCTAAGAAAATAACGTCCGGCATCAAATAATTCGGCTGACGAGTGAAAACAAAGACAGCTAATGGGAAGTGGCGTTCAGTGGCAATGTTTGCCCGTGCCCATTTGAGGCTGCCCGCTTATTGGTGATGAGCGTGACTTGCATGAGACGTCATACATTTGTGATGATTATACAATTTAGCAGAAACGCGACCTTCAAAAATCAATGTATTTTCCCTGGTTAGCTGACTGAAACAAAAATCACGTTCATTGATCATAAATATCAATCTTCAAAAAATATTAACTTGTTACCATAATACTGGTCCTTTATCATGAACTATGGGCAGCTGTCGTTTCGACTCGAGTACCGTCTTATTGTCGGCCACTCCCATGGTCTCTGCTTTGAACAATTTTAGGGCGTACTGAGATGGTTGCCAGTTAACATACAATATCATCTTGCTCGTTTCTCGAATCCCATTACAACGAGAAGTTGATGTTTGACTTTTATAGTACGTGTATTTGAGGCAAATGCTCGATTCGACAAGTATAATGTATCGCCATTTAATTGCTCGTCGGATCAAGTGTGTTCTGTATTACATGTCGCCTTTTAATTTCCGTAGCATCTGTTGCTATAAGACAGTTAATCATTAGATCTCAAGGTCTTCGGTTCATGATTATTGCCTTGTATGCACGTGTCTGAGCAGGTCGAGAGGCTGAGCTGCGCGGTATCTTCGATGAGTTGCTGTCCCCTGCAGCGGTGGTTGCGGGAACCACCTCAGGACCGGTATCAACTGTGCTGCCTGCACATCATCATCTACTGGTCAGTGCAGTAACAACCATCAGCGGAGCACACATTGTATATAACGTGTACAATGTGTGTTCACGGTGTTCAACGACGTTCACATCGTACGAAGTCATGCCTATTTCCGTAAATTTAATCAACACTAAAATAACAGGGTTTAATATTTCCATACATCGTATTAATCCAACTGCATGGTCACCTGTCTGTTATATTGATTTACTTGGGCTCCTGTAGGTTATATTTGGACGTCAATTAACCTTATGTTTAAACGGCAGGGTTCTAATCGTCGAGGGCTACTCAAGGGATTCTTGAGTGAGCTTCTTCTTGCGGACTCGGCCGGCCGACTGCAGAGACTATATACTGAGTACCAAGAGCTTCTGGATTCCACCGAACAAACTAATCATATAATGATCTGATTTTAAGATAGCTTAGGGTTTGTCAACTAGTTTTGGTAAGAAGAGTTCTTTTATTTGTCGTTCAGAATGTTCATCTGTGTTGTTTTCGAGTTGAAGCAGGGATAAAAAATTAAAATACAGACACATGGCCGAATCCCCTCAAAAGAAGGGTAGCCAACCTCAAGATGCACCCCACGCTCCTCTCAACCTTAGCCCTTCGACGCTGGACGAGACCCTGCAACCAGATTTGGTTGCCTCTCCAACCTTTCGCTTACCGTTGCTACACCTCACGTTACACACTCGGTCGCAAAATCATCCAAACCAGGGGCCTTTCCTCCTTTCATCATCTCCACCGCCTCCTGTACCTCTACCTCTACCCAAGTAACATCCGTAATAATTCTTGCTCCCAAAACCGGCACCAACTGCAACAATGTCAGCCCCTCGGACATCCTCAATGTTTAACAACTCATTAAAATATTCAGCCCACCTCTTCCGTTCATCCCCATTCTACAACAACACTCGACTGTTTACATCTTTCACCACTTCCTCCTTCCTCGTCTCCCTTTTTCCCCCACGAGCCTCACCTCTTTCTAGAACGTCTTATTTTCTTAAATTTTTCAAAACTGCCTACTCCAACTAGCATCAGCCTCCAACTTTACTCTTCTCACTACACGCTTAATCTCTTTTCTCTATTGCGGTATTAGGCCACTACCAGCCTCGCCTGCAACCACTCCCCTGAAGCTCTTCTCTTCATCGCCACCGCCATTTTAATCTCTTCGTTTCTCTCAGCCCTTCCTCCTACACCCGCTCACTTAGGCGCACACCGCATCTTTCAACATCTTCTGTTCGTTCTCAGCATTCCTACGGCCTTACCCGCTCACTAAGTCATATCCTCCTTCAACGTCTGCTGGAACACGTTCAGCCCACTCACCTTCACTAACTTTTCCTCCTACCACTCTACTGTTCTCTTTCCCACCCTACATCACACTCGATCTTCCTTCCACCAGTAGATGATCAGACATTCTTCCAGTTTCCGCTCTCAACGCCAACTCATCTATCCAATTGCCTCCCCACCACACTTTGAAAGCATCACAAAATCCTCGAGCGGTCTCCACCATGTGCCCTCTGTACCATGTGTACATGTGGATGTCTCGCTTCTTGAACAAGCCGTTTCCCGCCACCAGCTATCGTTCCAGGCACCAACTCATAAGGATCTCTCCACGTTCGTCTCTACATGGAACGCCATACCAACCTACCTACATCATTCTCCACCACTATGTCTCCAACTCGCGCATTTAGGTCGCCCAGTGCCTACACGTTGTGTAAAATGGGAAAATTGCAAATATAATAACAAACTCTCAATTCGACGTTCTTGACATGTTAGGCTCCCGTTTCGCACTGAGTCATGGAGCAACCGAGGGTAGTGAACATCCCTACTTTCTATTTCACGTCTCACTATCTCTTTTTCATTCTTATCCTGAATTTACTTATTTCATTCACCTCTGTTGCAAGCGTGCGGTGAAGAGAGTAAAGGGGAGCGCTGATGGTATAGCGGGTAGGAGGTATCGTGAGAACTTTGAGGATAACAAAACTATGGTCGGGAAAAGAGGTAGAAAGGGTGAGAAATCAGAATGTGGAGGGGGTGAACGATGCAAATGGCCGGTTGTTGTTGTAAAGTGATGATGTACGGAAGAGGTGGGCTAAGTATTTTGAGTAGTTGAATGTTGAGGATGCCAGAGAGGCAGACATTGTTGCTGTGGGTGATGGTGCGCGGATGCCGATTTTTGAAACTAGAATTGCTACGGACATTATTAAGGAAGAGGAGCAGGAGGCAGTAGAATTTATGAATTCAGGGAAAGCTCCCTGGTTTGACCGGCTTGGCGACTGGGTGTGTAATGAAGAGTGGAGTAACGATAGTCTACTGAATTCAGAGTAATGTGTTTTACGTGGTGCTGACAAAGTGGCGCAGTGCTTGCTTTGTTCTGCTATGTCAAGGCAAAGGAGATCTAAATTAACGCAACAACTCAAGATGTATCACTTCGTTGTGCGTGGTGGGTAAGTTGTACGGTAGAGTGCCTATCAATAAGATCAAAGACTGCGTATTGTGCAATTGGCGAAGAACAGTTGGCTTTAGGAGTGGTAGAGGGTGTGCAGATAAGATTTTGGCAGCAAGATAAATCTGTGAGGAGTATTTTGCGAAGGGAAAGGATGTGTTTTGGGATTTCATGGATCTGGAAAAGGAATACGATTGAGTCGACAGAGGCGTTGTGATAGGTGTTGCGTTTGTGTGGAGTGGGCGAAAACTTGTCAGGAGCGGTCCAGGTCTCCGGAGTCCCTATGTTGGCAGCAGAGCATGGGTCATTAAGAAGCGAGGTGAGTGCTTGGTTCCCACTAAAAATGGAACTGAGACTAGGTTGTGTTATGTCCTCTCTGCAGCTGCTGGGGTGCTATTGTCCTCGGTATCCTAATCACGGCTGCGATCGTTGAGTCCCTTTATCAATCTACGGGTGGCTCCTTGCTGGCACCCGATGTGTGCTGGTACCATATAGCCACAACAACTTAGAATGTTATTGTACCTCCTGTGACACCCGTGCATACCTGTGACATTCACAGCGCTGAGGACATCGAACCCGCGCAGTTGTAAACCGAAACAAACGTTATCTAATCTCGCGCTTTGGACAGAGGTGGCATCGTAATTCGTTACCAATGAGGACAAGTGAGTTTAAAAACACCACTGCATACTGTTCTTCGTGTCTTAGCTCCTATGTTCACAAGTCTCTAGGGTATAGGATCTTATTTTTTTTGCTGTATCGCGATAAGAGCCGGTCATTGCACTGAGCTGAACATCGCTCCGGAACGAATATAGTCTTTTTAAGGTTAATTTTTTAACTTGAAAAGATCGACAATCATCTCTTCCGAGCAAAATCGGTGAAGCATCTTAGAGGGATACCCCCTGGGGTATCCCAGGTTCACCCGCCTTCCCGCGGCGTCCTCGTTAATTACCATAATTTCATGTATCTCTTTGCGTAAATATAGATACAGACACTAGGCCGAAATCCCGCTGCATGGGGGGTGGCCGACGGCAAGGCGTACCTCACACTCACACACTTGAGCTTTTTTGCGCAAAAGGGTCCAGCCGGGACCCCGCAACATACCCTCCGGGTCATGAGTGCGGTTCGAGGTCAGTGTCGGCAGCAGGGCCCGACAGCGTGATTACTTCACCCCTGCCGCGTCATGATGACGCCCCCCCCCCCTGTCCACGACCATCATGTCTCTCAACTATATGCCTAGGGCGGGAAAGCACATCAGGGCAGCGTCAAAACTCATCCGTTCACTCTCATTCTCCACTCACGCCTATCCAGTGCACGCTCTCCCGCTACCTCCACACTCACGTCTCTCCTTCCTAACGCCTGCTTCACACCATCCATCCACCCAAACTTCGGTCTCCCTCTAGGCCTACGTTCACTAGCCTCTGACTTAACGCCTATTTCACCAATCTCCCATCATCCATCCTCACCATGTGCCCGAACCATCTCAGAACACGCGAATCAACTCTGTCCTCTAACTTCTTCACTATGCCCGTTCTGATGCGAACCACGTCGTTAGTGAACCTGTCTCTCAGCGATACTCTAGCCATGCTCCTCAAACATTCAACCTTCTTCTCTCCTCTGCTCTCACCCCCGAATTCTCAGCTCCGTAGAGCACAGTTGGCACAACGACGCCCTCATACAGCCCTCTCTTTGCTTCCATCCCCAACGTCCTGCAGCTCATTACGCTCTTCAATGCACCCAACACTTTACACCCCTCCTTCACTCGCGACTTCACCTCAGTTTCCACTAATTCAGTTTTCTCCACATGCGAGCCCAGATACTTGAAACACTGAACTTCTTCAAACAACTCTCCACTTAGGAGGAGACTAATACTGCTCGCATCGACAGTCCTCGAGCATCTCATTATTTTACTCTTACTCACGTTCACTCGAAGCTTCCTCCTCTCATACACTCTACCAAACTCAGACACTAGCCTACATAGCTTCTCCTCTGAATCAGCAGCCAGGGCCGTATCATCCGCAAATAGCAACTGGCTCAGCTGCCAACTCCGCCCATTCGCTTCCAACAGCTCTCGCGATCACCTCCCTAACCACTCCATATATTTAGATATTGAACATCCTGGAAGACATCACGCAGCCTTGTCTCAGTCCCACTTTTACTGAGAACCAATCATCTCGGTTCCCACTCTGACACATGCTCGGCTGCCAACACAAAAACTCTGCACCGCTTTCAAAAAATGTCCGCTGACTCCATATAAACGCAACACCCTCCACAGCGCTTCCCTGTCAATCCTGTCGTAGGCCTTCTACAGATCCACGAAAGCCCAGAACACGTCCTTTCCACTTGCAAGGTACTTCCCACAGACCTGTCTCAAAGCAAAAATCAGATCGGCGCACCCTCTACCACCACTCCTAAAACTACACTGTTCCTCGCCAATTGCGCAGTCCGAACAGCCTCTAATCCTTTTGATCGGCACTCTCCCGTACAACTTACCATTTAAATCTCCTTTGCCCTTATACAGCGGAACAATGAAGGCACTGCGCAACTCAATTGGTACCACGCCTGCCACAAAACACAAGTTCAGTAACCTCACCAACCATTCGACAATCGTTACTCCCCCTTTTCCAGGCACTCGATCGCAACGCCATCCAAACCAGGCGCGTTCCCTGCATATATCACCTCCGCCGCCTCCTGCACCTCTTCCCGGGTAATGTCCGCCACAAGTCTCTCCCCCAAAACTGGCATCCGAGCACCACCACCCCCAGCAATAATGTCGGCCTCTCTGTCATCCTCGACATTCAACAACTCATCTAAATACTCGGCCCACTTCTTCCGTACATCACCACTTTCCAACAACAACTGACCGTTTTCATCTTTCACCACTTCCTTCTTTCCGGTCTCGCCCTTTCTCACCCTCTTCACCTCTAACCAGAACATCTTTTTGTTCCCCTCAAAATTCTGACACAATTGTCTGCCCCACCTGCTTCACCTCACCACCCGCTTCATCTCGTTTCTCGTCTCTTCATAGCCTTCATATGCCACCACCGACTTAACCTGCAACCACTCCTCAAACGCTCCTCTTTTCCTTGCCATCGTTAGTTTAACCTCCTCGTTCCACCACTCGCAATCTTTATTTCTGCACCCGCACAGACGGCGCGCACCACACACATTCTTCGCATATCTCAGCAACTCATCTCTTAACGTCTCCTATTCTTCCTCCACATCTCTCAGGTCTTGTCCTCTCTCGTCGTCATATTCTTCTCTCAACGCCTGTTGGAACTCCTCAGCTCTGCTTCTCACATTCAGTTCACTCACTTTCACTACCTCTCTTCCTCCTCCCACTTTTTTGTTGTCCTCCCACCTCTGCTCCACTCTTAATCTACCTTCCACCAGCAGATGGTCACACACTCCTCCACCCTCCCCTCTAAACACCCGCACATCCAGTAGCCTCCCCACCTATTCACTTCGATATCAGCACAAAATCCATCAGCGCCCTCTCCACCACTGCATCACGGGCCATCCTTACCCATGTGTACAATTGGATATCTCGCTTCTTGAACATACTGTTCCCGACCACCAACTCCTGCTCCGTACACAGACCTTCAGGTTTTCTCCACTGTCATTTCTACCGGGAAC
The DNA here is from genome assembly GCA_016164225.1 of Gammarus roeselii. Lineage (NCBI taxonomy): Eukaryota > Metazoa > Arthropoda > Malacostraca > Amphipoda > Gammaridae > Gammarus > Gammarus roeselii. The sequence goes on along the minus strand of SDVV010026024.1, from coordinate 1,178 downwards.
GCCTTACCTTCCTATCACATTGTCCACCACTGCATCTCCAACTCTCACATTAAGGACACCCAGTACAACTACATTGAATTGACCTCCAAAATTCTCTATGCACTCACTCAAGTCAGTCCAGAATTGCTCAGTCTCCTCCTCACTTCCCTCGCTACCTGGACCAAATACACTCACAGATACTCATCTCTCTCCGCCTAATTTATCTTCTACCCACGTCAATCTTGAGGACACCTCCTTCCACTCGGTAACACTACTAGCCAAGCGATCACTCAATATCAAAACCACACCTTCTCGTGCCCAACCTTCCTCCACAGCAGACGTTCTTCCACTTACCACACCAAACTCACATTCTCCCTTACCTTTCAATTTCGTCTCACTCAAAGCCAACACATCAAACTTCCTCCTCACAAACATCTCCCCAATCTCCCTCTTCTTTACATCATTCGCACTACAGCCATGCACATTCAGCGACCACAACAAGTGGGTTCGGAGAGGCGTGAGCCTCTACTCCCCCCACCTCATCTTGCCGTCTTGAGAAAGGGTTTTACAAATAAAGGGATTCCTAGCCCTTCCGCCCCGCCCCTTATAGTCGCATTTAACGACACGCAGGGGTTACGGTAGCACGATTCTACTCTCGGCTACGGGGCGCCATTTTAGTCGCCTTCTACGACACGCGGTGGATACGGTAGCAAGATTCTAGCGTCCCGGCTACAAGGCGGGTAGCAAGAGTCCAGTGCCCCGGCTATGAATATAAATTACAAAAAATATTTATATTTGATTCACTGATTCAACCGGAGTGCGGCCATTGCAGGAGGCCGGCGTTGGAGCCTGTTGAAGCGTAAATAATTCGTGATAAAAAAGATCCCCCCACCGTTCACCTTTCAGTTTGTGGTTATATTCTCTCGCTTATTGCACAAAGAGGTGAGTTCCCCTTGACACTGTGGTTTAGCATGTAAATAATGAAATCGAAGCCAATGAAATGAAGAAGAGCGTCGGAAAAACGAGCATTACATCTAATTAGAATTAAAAAACACAGAAATTCTTCAGCTTTTAGTTTTGTTTTGAGTTCACATTTAAGTTCGGTTTGAACGTAAGGAGGTGTCTATATCTCTCTCTCTCTCTCTCTCTCTCTCTCTCTCTCTATATATATATATATATATATATATATATATATATAC
>SDVV010026023.1:0-12326 GCA_016164225.1 Gammarus roeselii | reverse complement strand
GAGAAATTGGAGGCAATGCAATTATTTCTTCGTCCGCCTGCCTCCTGCTATGTTCTCGCAGACCACGTTGATTCCAGCAGTCGAGCCTGATCAGCGTGTCGGCGACCGTCCCTTGAGTTGGGAGCCGATAAGAAACTGTTTCCGACACTCTGAGTTAGGGAGTGGCTCTTAAGGTAGAGGCTTGGTGAAGATAATGGAGTGTGGAGAGGCTTGGAGTGGAGTGGAAGCGGGGAGTTTGAGAGCTGGATTGGTGAGGTACAAAGACCGTATCGAATATTTTAAATAAGACCAGAGTGGACAGGCTCGCGCAATTGCCTTTGTGCGTAGGCTCTCACAAATGCCTTTGTGCGTAGGCTCTCGGAAAGGCCTTCGGGCGGAGGCTCTCGCAAATGCCTTTGTGCGTAGGCTCTCACAAATGCCTTTGTGCGTAGGCTCTCGGAAAGGCCTTCGGGCGGAGGCTCTCGCAAATGCCTTTGTGCGTAGGCTCTCACAAATGCCTTTGTGCGTAGGCTCTCGGAAAGGCCTTCGGGCGGAGGCTCTCGCAAATGCCTTTGTGCGTAGGCTCTCACAAATGCCTTTGTGCGTAGGCTCTCGGAAAGGCCTTCGGGCGGAGGCTCTCGCAAATGCCTTTGTGCGTAGGCTCTCACAAATGCCTTTGTGCGTAGGCTCTCGGAAAGGCCTTCGGGCGGAGGCTCTCGCAAATGCCTTTGTGCGTAGGCTCTCGGAAAGGCCTTCGTGTGGAGGTTCTCGCAAATGCTTTTGTGCGTAGGCTCTCGGAAAGGCGTTCGTGCGGAGGCTCTCGCAAATGCCTTTGTGCGTAGGCTCTCGGAAAGGCCTTAGTGCGAAGGTTCTCGCAAATGCCTTTGTGCGTAGGCTCTCGGAAAGGCCTTCGTGCGGAGGTTCTCGCAAATGACTTTGTGCGTAGGCTCTCGCTAATAGCCTTTTGAGAAGGCTCTCGCAAATGCCTCTATTTAGAGTTCGTCTATGCCAGCTAATCTAACAAACTGAAGACTTTCTTATTCGTAAGTTTTCTGTGGTTATGTTAAGTTTTCTACTTCGATAAAATTGAATCAGTTCTCATCTTGATGTCCATTTCTTGAACGGGGCTCTGCTTTGGGGGAATCCGAACCCTCCTCCTGGGCTTAAGAGAGTAAATTGTTTTTCACAGCATTTTTTGGAATTATTATATTTCAATATGCTAAAAGTAGACATCGGTGTCATTTCGCTTCGGTGGAGGGACGTCGTTCTTTCTATGCTGCTTGAAGTAAGCAAGTTTATTTTGAATGGCAGCTGAAGGGATTTTTAGTATGTACTAGAATGGTTCAGTATGTCAGTTTTTTACCTGAGTTTTTGTATGTGCATGGTAGGCGTGTACAGTGATACAATCAAGTGTGTCTACGGAGCATTTTTTTTAAGTTAGATCGAAAGTTTGAGTGCATTTGAAAAGTTAGTCGAGCCAGTTGGTTGCGGTGACTTTACGATGCATTCAAGCTCGTGATAGCCTTCTTAAAGCTCTTTGTTAATTTGTTCCCGATGTTCTTCAGTTGTGATTACAGATCGTTTTTATCGGGTTGCAGTATCTTTGCAGTAACATTTGGCCTAATGATCAGAGCTGAGTACAGAGTGTCCCTGAAAGCAGATCGTAGATAACGAAAATAGCGTTTGAATATTCATACATTGACAGATCCAGGTACTATGTGGGCAAATGTCTGGATTATTTTTAAACTTTTTTGATGTAATTCTAATTTTGCACGGCACAGTACAGTACATTTTGAATTAAAAAAAATGCATTGAGTCACAAAACTCCCAAAGAGAATCTGCCCATGCGAATGGGTTTTAAACACATAAATTGAACTCTATAGGGGAATATAGGCTCATTAGCTATACACATTAACTCATTAGCTATACAATATAAGCTCATTAGCTATACATATTAGCTCGTTAGCTTTGCAATATAGGCTCATTAGCTACACACATTAGCTCATTAGCTATACAATATAAGCTCATTAGCTATACATATTAGCTCGTTAGCTTTGCAATATAGGTTCATTAGCTGTACACATTAGCTCATTAGCTATACAATATAAGCTCATTAGCTATACATATTAGCTCGTTAGCTTTGCAATATAGGTTCATTAGCTGTACACATTAGCTCATTAGCTATACAATATAGGCTCATTAGCTGTACACAAGCACGTTTCAAGGGTAGAAGTAGCTAATAATAACTCATACGTTGTACGGAAACGCTTCTACATACCGGGTGTGGGGAAAGTGGTAGACAAATAAAAATGAAGGAATCTATAATAATACATAATTTAAATTCACTTGGAATATTTTATTACAAATGATGAAACACTTCGATAACATGATGGCGTGAACTGTTCAATATTCCTCCCTTTGGTCGCTATGATAGTTGCCTAACTTTGTTCAGTAGGCAGTCGTTGAGGCACGAGGGGGTATCATTCATGTGAGGAGCCTCCTATGTGAGGAGCCTCCTAACGAGGCTTCAGAAGGGCAAAAGGTTGATGAGGCTTTTCGCAAGTATCTCGCTTCTCCTGTTAATATTTAACTACCTTTCATATCGTCTATCCCTTGACGCTTTCAATATCCTACGTGCTCGAGACGTTTGCCAGTTATGCTGCTTTAACGGACGCCAAAACATGACTGAAATGCCAGAGTTGGAAAGCTGAATAACTGCACTACCTGTCGACTGCAAACACTACCTGTGTGAATCAATGTTCACCCGTACAGTTTATGAAGTCGAGTAAAAGGGTTTGGTGAAGTTGAGCTTCACTGCCACAGTCAAGGACGTGCGTAGCAATTTCGGGTCGCTATCCCTGGCGCTAAATTCTTTTATAGCTAACGTCAGATCAACTCCTATCATCTCCGCCAACTGCCTTATCAGCCCCAAGTTGCTCCGGCTACCTACCTACGGTACCATTTTTCAACAGCGAACATTCATAGCGTTCCTCAGTCACAACAGCCACTGCCATATCTGCCAGTGACATTCTGGCGAAAATCTGTTTCAGCCCACGTCAGAATCAGCCACCAGTCGTACCATTTTACCGGTTATCACTTTAATGAAACTTTTCCTGCCCAACCCAACCTAACCTAGGGTACGTGTTTCTAACCCGCGGGGCATAGGTACGTATTTCTAACCCGCAGGGCAAACATACGTATTTTTGTAGGGTACGTAATGCCGTTTTTTAGCGTTTTTTTATTGAAGTTTCATTAAAGTAATAACTGTTAGGTTGGTACGCCTGTTTCGGTGTAATGACAGTGGCAGATTTTGAAGTGGTGGAAAATGCGTGTGGGCTGAATCATCGTTATTTAGAAAGCACGAGGGATGAAAGATTTTTAGCGGTTATGACAGTGTCCGGCCATGACAGTGAGGTGAAGTGAAGTGGCGATAGTGCGCGTGTGCGGGGATAATTTTAGCGCGAACGCTGGGCTCCCGCAATTTCTTTAGTCCCACAACCGATGGCTACTCTCCTTCCCCAGCTAGCAATGGTAGCCTTTTTTTTGCCTTACGGTGTTTATGGGCAGGTTTTTCACCAATAGGGGCCGGCCAGAATCTCTCACTCGGGGTCTAGTATCATCAAACCTACAACTTTCAACTTCCAATAGAAGTCTTTGTGTAGAGAGGCCGGCGCGCCACCTTCAAATACGCCACTCTCTGCGTCAACGACCTTTTCACGCACTCTGTACATACATACATATGTATCTTATGTTTGACTTCAAAGTGAGTGTCAATACTTTAAAGTAAAAAAAAAACTAAATCGTCACATATGCCTCGGACATGGGGTGTGTAAATCACGTATAATCCTACATCTACAAAAGTTTTATCACACACCGAACAAATAACTCAAAACTTCTCATACATGATTCTGTAAGACGCATGCGTGTACTGACCCAGATTTCTCAGAGCCATGTTTATGTCTCCAACCTTTGCATGTCTCTCAAAATCGTGTTTAATTATCTGACCAGAGTATTAGTCTCTTTGGCCGCATCACGGTTAATGAAGCCGCACGTCTCCCTGGAAACCGCTGCATGAATGTCTTTCTGAGGCATTTTACTGTTTTTTCTGCGTGTTTTTGTGTTTCCGCCTGTGTTTGTGAGTAGCTCATAGAATTCCCTCCAGAATACATTAATGGATGTATTTAAATTTATTGAATTACCCACTCCATCCTATACTCTACATCCACTACGAGATAGATTACGAGTCTTCAAATCTAAGCACAGTACTCCACAGACTGTGGAGTACTGTGCTCCACAGTCAGTCCGTTTCAGTTTTATCTTGTCTATTTAATTTTTGGGTCTTTCCCTTTTTCACAGCTTCAAAGATAACGCGAAATGTAAATGCCTCCAGACTTTTACTCGGTGGTTATTTATTATTTTGCAAGTCGTATTGGATTCTTTTTTAACTGGGCAGCCCCCCCAACCTATAAATGCGTTTGAGGGGTACACTTTTTTCAGGAAGCGGCAGCTGATATCTTCGACTAGCAACTTGGGACGCTTTTACCCTCGGTAGTTTTTGTTGTTATTACTACGAGGTAATATTTCCGTCCAGCAGCAGAAAATTTCAGGAAATTTCATATATGCACAACTTCCAATTAAAAATATATTAGTTCAGCGTTCGTTTGGGTAACTCATGTAGGCTGAGTGACGTCATCTCGATCGCTCATAAATTCACAGAAGTCATATAATTTTTCATCAACTAAACGACGCTATGAACGACGCTATGAACGACACTATGAACGACGCCATGAATGACGCTATGAACGACGCTATGATCGACGCTATGAACTACGTTATGAACGACGCTATGAACGACGCTATGAACGACGCATTGAACGACACTATGAACGATGCCATGAACGACGCTATGAACGACACTATGAACGACGCTATGAACGACGCTATGAATGACGCTGTGAACGATGCTATGAACGACGCTATGAACAACGCTATGAACGACGCTATGAACGGCGCTATGAATGACGCTATGAATGACGCTATGAATGACGCTATGAACGACGCTATGAACGACGCTATGAACGACGCTATGAATGACGCTATGAACGACGCTATGAACGACGCTATGAACGACGCTATGAACGACGCGATGAACGACGCTATGAACGACGCTATGGAGGACGCTATGAACTACATCAACGACTCCAGGCTTCTTCCCTTTCATTCTTTTGAGTTTTGTCAGTCGTAAAGTAACCTTTCACTAAGTGACAGCGACACCTGCCAAGTGGCAGCGACACCTTCCAAGTGGCAGCGACACCTGCCAAGTGGCAGCGACACCTGCCAAGTGGCAGCGACACCTGCCAAACGGCAGCGACACCTGCCAAGTGGCGGCAGCGACACCTGCTGTATTATTTCGAAGCAATCCTTTTCCCAGTAAATCCACATAACCACGATACACAGTATATTCTTTTGTTCGGAAACTCGATCTTGGCTCTCAAATGCAACGAAAAGTATTAGTGCTGTTAAGCGTTTGGATTTCATAAAAAATTGTATTATCTTTGATGTGATGCCATTGAAATAATCAGTAGTATTAAATATATAATACATTGTCAGCCAGTACATTCCATGCTGCAAAACATTATGACCGTCATTAAATCCGAATTGCACACACTTGCGCTCACACGCATAAAGAGTCCATCTCGTATTGATTCAGCAAGCTGCAGCCAGAGGGCGCTCCGAATCTTAATAATCCAAACTCTGCCTGGACGTCTTGGTCAAGTTGGTTGTCTCTGGCCCTTCTTGCATCATTGATTGGATCATTCAAACAGTTGGTTCTTCTGCGTCCAGCTGCCGTATTTTTGCGACGGCTCCATTGTTTTTTTTTTGTACAAACTTGCTTCGGGCAAGTCGGAGAAATCCAGCAGCCGGGTTTGTCCTCTAATATTTATATCACGTAGGATCCTGATAGTTCTCTTCACGTTTTTGCTGCACTGTGAAAGTTAGCTTCTCAGTGACAAGCTGAACCAAGCTCTACTACTTGTGATGTACAAGCTATTCTCTACGATCGCTTGAAGTCAAATGCGCATTCAAATAGTAACTTTCAAATAATTGTGTAGTTATGATACCTTCGGCAAAAAAATATCGTCTTCTTCTGCCCGAGGGCTCCCGCGACACACCGGCCAACTTTAATCGCAATCGGACAAACGACAGAAAGACAAACTGGCAAGCGCACAAACAGATGACACCGTAACCAGCACCTGGAAACAGGCGAAGATCATACCCATTCTGAATCTCAACAAACCTCTCACAGAACCTGCCCATATTGACATTTTTGTTTCTTAAATCCCTCGAAAATATTTTAGAGACTTGTTCTAGACGTAGTTAATGTCCATCCATACTGTTCTCAACACAACACGGCTTTAGGACGCAACACTTCACGGCCACACTGCTCACCAGCCTCGCTCAGATCATACCCTCTTATTGAAGAAGTCAGCCCTACGCACTTTTGTATGCAGCACTGACATTAGTAAGGCCTTTAGAACAGTTTCATGACACCTCCTCGTAACAAAATACTGAACACACACATCCACTCATATTACAAGTAGTAACTTGCTAATTTGCTTCATTGCCACCATGCGCATAATGTCCACATTAGCAAGCCTTCACTAACACACCGTTTCCCCCAAATGGTGATCGCCAGAGCACAGCCCTTTCCCCTACGTCAGCTCATTCGCGGATAACCATTAAACACGTAGCTGCATCAACACACCTCCAGCAATATCTGACAACAACCTCGAAGTCAGGCTACGGAATAGATGTGACGGCACGTAAGTCTTCCCTAACATTATTGACACCGAACAACAGAGAACATATCATCCAACCCTCATGCTACACTGATCAACACTTCCATACCCTACAGCCCCAACACACCTCGATCCCCGAGGTATCATATGACACAGGAATGAAGTTCAAAATCGGCACCAAAGCCATAATTAGACGACACGTACTCCGGACACTTACCACTTATCACTTACCACCACTTACCACTCCGGGTACTTACCACTTACCACTTACCACCACTTACCACTCCGGGCACTTACCACAAATGCATACGGACACTCTAAAGGAATTAATAATTTATCGTGTTAACTAATTGTGATTCACCAGTTTCATTTTGTATAGACTTTCTAATTTATTTTTCCTTTTTCATATACTCAAATTTCCAATTTTCTTGTTTATGTAGAAATTAGTTCAACTATTACACCATCTATTATGACTCATTAAGATGTTTTTGTCCTGTGCATATGTAATATGTCATGTTAACAATGCAGTTAGTTATGAAATTAGTGTCTGCGTGTGCCAAACAATGTGTGAGTGATGTTATGGACAATCTCATGTCGGACATTTTATACTCTCAGTTTTTTTGAAATGTCTGTTGAAAGAGGAATCATAATGCTTAAGTATACGTCTGTGGCCCTACTTACTATCCGTATTTTCTTGAAATCAACTGCACAATGTAATTTTTTTATCTTCTCGACGTACTGAAAAATGGAGAACAGAGAAGGTCTTCCAGCGATGTCCATCGGATCGTAGGATGTAGAGGTAAACTTACTCCTCAACCTTAGTATTGGGTTGACATTTAGGTTCATCTAAATAGCAAATGTTGTCTTCAGAACAGCTCGTGCTGACGAACACTTGGTACGCATCATCTGTGTATTCTAATATTTCTGTAATTTTGTCAACTTATAAACCTAAATAAATTTTATATCTTTAAATCTTGAAAATCCAATAACAACTCTGTTCAATCATTTCATCAGACCCATCATTTCCTATGCGAACGCCGCCGGGTCCTTTGACCTTGCTTCCACACCATAAACTCTCTACATGAATACAGAAAACAGCCTTACGCGCAACGGGCTGTACAGAGACCGCACCTATTCCCATCAGCATATGGAAACCAAGTTTCTTCCCTTCAAACATCATTAGGATGAGGGGAGCACAACTCTTCAACAGGATTGTGGACCCGGTTGATTTCTGACACACCTAGCGAATTCACGTCAAACTCACCGGAATATAACTGACATTTTCAGCGTACAGACAACACATATATGCATGAAAAGATAAGCCCACCCCATTTGAAACACTTGTGCTGGCTAACCATGGAGCCTACACATTCCTATTGAGTATTGGGTCATCACTGGAAGTGGAGAATTTGGTTCACCGATCGGAGCTGAAGGGCGAGCACCTCAAGGCCCTCCAGTCATACCAACATAAATTGGACAACACACATCCCTTCTAATCTGTGCCTGCGGTGCCGAGGCAGGCCCGTACGGTCGAGCACGTGAGGGAGAGCCCGCGGGACAGCATCAATTTTCTCACTGGAGTGAGCCTAATGTAGGAGCCTGCACTGTACGAAGGTTTCACAACACGCACATTTCGATGGGTGTCTTGACTTCCGGGCTGTACGCCGGCAGTGGATCTTCCACCACAAGAGGAGCTGGGGCTTAGAAACTGCAACTTGTTTTGTGTAATTTAATGTCAATCTCTCTTGCTCAATCATCACTAATAAAATCAGAGTATAAATGCTGAATGTTGCTATTGTTGTTGCTATGTTGCTATGTTGCTATTGTTGCTATTTATAGCAAGAAAATACTAGAATATAAACTAAAAGTTCCTCAAATCAAACTTTTCATTTGCGTTTTGATAAACTGAGGCTGATCATTGGTTTAACAGAAGTTCTTTGTGTCCTTCAAGATTCTTCTATTTACACTCGTTTGATTGTTCATAATTAAACAGTTTTCAATGAATGTTACAATATTAACTTTCTGGTTTCAGTAACCAACACTTCAAAGGATAATAAACGAACACAATATATACAGATTTTTTGAGGGATAACTGTATTTCATCTCGCTTTTTTCACTTATAGAAATGGACAAAACGAAGAACACTTAAAACTATAAAAAGCATCTTGAACGGAACTAAGAGGAAAATTAAACACCAACCCGTGTATGCACGATGGATTAATAAGAGGTAATTTTATCACCTAATTAATAGTGTCTCGTACTGCATTGAGAATCTGACGGAACAATCAATAAATCGAAAAGTTATTATCCTTTTTTCTTACACATTCGTTTTGAAAAATCATTTGTTCCAAAAACAGGCTTAGTTGGAGAATATATTAACCGAAATGTTGAACCAGAATTTCTGGCGATTAATTTTTTCAGGAACGATGTCTTGTCGACGTTTAAGTTGTAGAAACATCTCAATAGCACCTCTTCCTTGAAGACCATTCATCTGTCTAAAATATCCAGAAATAAAAACGGCAGCTACGATGCAGAAGTGATGAGTCTAGTACGCTTTTTAATCTACTGTTTATTGGCTAATACCCTCATAAAATTTGGAAGCATTCTATGCAATGTCAAGCCTGGTGCCAAGGGTGGTAGTGGTTGTTGCTGAGCCCAGGTTCCACCTGCGCACCTGCAGCGGTGGAAGCCGCGCATTGCCCGAAACCCTCAATACCCACTGACACGGGCATGTAGGGACTCATGGGAACGAGGGGTAGCAAGAGAGAGGGGTGAGGGGCGAGGTGGAGAGGGTTATTGCTGCAATCTGAATCTGTTTTGACTTTGTGGGTGGGGTGGCAGTTAACTCATTGCCACCCGCGTGGTCTCATTAGGTTACATTGCAAACCAGGGTATCGATAGCTGCGTTCGAGAGGACACATCGGTTCTGTTAGCGGCAGTTTTTATACCCTTACTTCCTTTCCCATGCGATTTTCTGTGGTTTCTAGACGAAATGCAAAGCAATGATTTACCCCCAGCAGCAGCTAGTCAATGTGTCATAAAGTCGTCATCTTTAATGCACCAACAAACGCTTGGTCTTCATCTATAGACGAGCTCAACGCTGTAATAAATCTGATGGTATAGCAGTGGACGAGTGGTTTTCGTACACGACTATCGTGCAAGCCTCTGGGTTTACAGGGGGTGTTCGAGCCTCGTTAAGAACACCTCGGTCTTGCGGCTAGGAGATTGTGCACCTTCCCCTCTTTGTGCTAGTATAATTTAGTCACATACTAATAAGGAAAAAACGTTTGCTGTCCTAGTTTATTCGGCATAAAATGATCATTCGACAATTCGGTTCTTGGAGGTCGCCATGATGACGGGCAGGAGACAGGTTTGTGGTTAGCACTCCACTATTCTACTCTTAATTTTAATCTGGATGCATTTGGCAAAGCGGCACCGTCACGACTTGTTACAATGCGTTACATCTCGTACATCACGTAAACACTCGTGACTTCACGTTTCGACTCGTTCATGCGTGTTAGAACTCGTTACGCCACGGAGCGACCTATTACTGCACGTTCCGGCATGATGCTTCGCGTTATGATCTGTCACAGCGCGATGCAGCTCATTTCTGCACGTTAAGGTTTACCACGTACGACTAGTTACTGCACGATATGACTTGCTACTGCCCGTTACGGCTCGTTACTGCACGACACGACTTTATACTGCCCGTAACGATTCGTTACTGCACGATATGACTTGTTATTGCCCGTTACGACTCTTTACTGCACGATATGACTTGTTTCTGCCCGTTACGACTAGTTACTGCACGATATGACTTGTTACTGCCCGTTACGACTCGTTACTGCACGATATGACTTGTTACTGCCCGTTACGGCTCGTTACTGCATGACACGACTTGTTACTGCCCGTAACGATTCGTTACTGCACGATATGACTTGTTACTGCCCATTACGTCACGTTATTGCACGATACGACTAATTACTGCAAGTTCCGACTTGTTATTGCAAGTTACGACATGATACTTTGCGTCACGACTTGTTTTTGCCCGTTACGACTTGTTACTTCATGATATGTCTCGCTACTGCTTTTGGATGTTACCTGGTCGTTACTTCGCGTTTCCACTCGTTACAGCACACTAAGTATTGTCATTGCAGCTCGTTATGACTTGTCACTGCACGCAACTACTCGCAAACGCACGTTGCGATTCGTAACTACACGTTACAAAGTTACTGCGTGTTTCGACTTGTTACTGCACGATACGACTTGCTACTGAATGTTGCGATATGTTACTGCATATTGCAACATGTTACTGCGTGGTGAGACATATTACTGCGTGTTGCGACATGTTACTTCACGTCGTGACATATTACTGCATGTTGCAACATGTTAATGTGCGGTGCGACATATTACTGCATGTTGCAACATGTTAATGTGCGGTGCGACATATTACTGCATGTTGCGACATGTTAATGTGCGGTGCGACATATTACTGCATGTTGCGACATGTTAATGAGCGGTGCGAAATATTACTGCATGTTGCGACATGTTAATGTGCGGTGCGACATATTACTGCATGTTGCAACATGTTAATGTGCGGTGCGACATATTACTGCATGTTGCAACATGTTGATGTGCGGTGCGACATATTACTGCATGTTGCAACATGTTAATGTGCGGTGCTACATATTACTGCATGTTGCAACAAGTTAATGTGCGGTGCGACATATTACTGCATGTTGTGACATGTTAATGTGCGGTGCGACATATTACTGCGTGTTGCGACATGTTACTCCATGTCGTGACATATTACTGCATGTTGCAACATGTTATCCCGCATTGCGAAGGACGCATTGCAACTGGAAAGAGTTTGCTCTATAAAAGGTCTCATGAATTTTGAGTGAACAAAACCAGTTTAAACAGATTCCAGTGAATTTCCTTTACGTAGGTGCGAAAGGGGTTTTCAAGGAACACATCTCGGCCCATTTTTGTAGCCTGGAAGATTTTGGCTATTCGTTTCCATTGGCACGCCTTCTAATGACTAGCAAGTCTTCAGGAGACGTTATTTACGATTCGCAAGCCTCTTGATAGCATCAAAAGCGAGCGAAATGGTCAGAGAGACATTGACCAGATTTGAATGTGTACGGTGACTTCTGGCAACTCCTGCTGGGGGTAGTTCACACGCCATTAATATTTGCAATTATCATTGCTCATATTACAACCTATTATAGCCTCTAGGCTGGAGAGGAAATTATCTCAGAACTAGTACATGATGATTCTCAACATGCTACGGTGACAATTAGAATTAAAATATGAGTCGATTGGAAATTCATGTGAACAGTTACAAATAAGTGTTTGCATAGTCGGAAAGACGAGCACCTAAATTAGAAAATAGTTTGAAATAAAATCTTGCATAAAATGACCGCTAACGACACGTCTACTGAACAATATAAGATGTTTATTTCTTTGTACAGAATACATGATATTTCTGACACGTCTTGAGTATTTCGAATTTGCACTAAATGTATCTTCAAAAACATGTATATA
>SDVV010026022.1:0-12326 GCA_016164225.1 Gammarus roeselii | reverse complement strand
ATATATGGGTACACTACCATACTCAGCTGACAAATTCATCATCTACATAGGAAAACGATACACGTGAAGACGCATTCGTTCCCTTCTCTCTATTAGTGAGAAGATCTACATCTTCCCCTTCTCTCCCTCCGACTTCCCCTTCAGCCACTTCATGACACCGCCCTGAAATTGCCATGAAATAAAGTCGGGTAGGGCGTAGGGAAGTCGGGTGAAGCGTTGTCGGGGGAGAGTTGCAGTCGTTAGCAGGGAAGGCAAAAGCTGTGGAGTTGGTTGTAAAGTTGGTCTATAGACATATTATTATGCATATTAATTATACACTCTTAAATGATTCACAGTATATGAAGAAACACTGAATAAAATATGTGATATTGAACACATTACATCGATTTAGAATAAATACACTGCGACATGATAAGCAAACAGACCAAATATAAGAAAAATTAGGTAATAAGCGATTGATCGTGGGTAAATAAAGGTTATCGATAAATAATGCTGATATACTATTGCTTATCATGATTTGCGGTGGGCACGTACTCTGCAGAATAAACACCGAGTAAATTACAACATGGTGAACTGAGCATATTCAAACAAAAAATAAAATACTTGAATGCAATTCTCACAATATCGGGGTCGGCGCACAGGACGGAGTACATCACCAGAATCGGGCCATGGACGGAGTACATCACCAGATTCGGGGCACAGGACGGAGTACATCACCAGAGTCGGAGCACAAGACTGAATACATCACCAGAATTGGGGCAGAAGACGGAGTACATCACCAGAGTTGGGACGCAGGACGGAGTACGTCACCAGAGTTGGGACGGAGGACAAAGTATATCATCAAAGTCGGAGCAGAAGACGGAGTACATCACAAGAGTCGGGGCACAAGACAGAGTACATCACAAGAGTCGGGGCACAAGACAGAGTACATCACAAGAGTCTGGGCACAAGACAGAGTACATCACCAGAGTCGGATCACAGGACGGAGTACATCACCAGTGATGAGGCACGGGATGGAATACATCGGAAACAATAACACGAGTTGTTCACATTAAATCACAAAATAAAAATACAAACATGACTCAATTATCTAACATAGCAACATTACACATGAAAGATAACAGAACAAAGAATGTCCTATTTTGCGTTAGGTTAAATGGGAGCTGCAACAAAATAGGTAAAGTAGTAAGAATGTTCTTAAGTAGTAAAATAATACGATGATAGCATGGTTAGATTCGATAGGTAAAGTAGTAAGAATGTTCTTAAGTAGTAAAATAATACGATGATAGCATGGTTAGATTCGATAGGTAAAGTAGTAAGAATGTTCTTAAGTAGTAAAATAATACGATGATAGCATGGTTAGATTCGATAGGTAAAGTAGTAAGAATGTTCTTAAGTAGTAAAATAATACGATGATAGCATGGTTAGATTCGATAGGTAAAGTAGTAAGAATGTTCTTAAGTAGTAAAATAATACGATGATAGCATGGTTAGATTCGATAGGTAAAGTAGTAAGAATGTTCTTAAGTAGTAAAATAATACGATGATAGCATGGTTAGATTCGATAGGTAAAGTAGTAAGAATGTTCTTAAGTAGTAAAATAATACGATGATAGCATGGTTAGATTCGATACAATCAAGTTTCGTAAGAATTGAATTGCGATTGGTCAGCAATACAAATTAAGAAACATAGATACATTAACGTAATATTACTACACCATCGAGTACAATCATAATGATGCTTCAAAAGGATAAAATGAAAAGTATTTATATTCTAAGCATTCATGATATAAGTAGTTCAGAAATTGTGATACAGGCAAATTATACATACTAGAACATTGAAAAGATATTAATTAAATAAACTTAAGGAACAGGATTTTAGAAAATATTAGGTAATCATTAGGTAATCATTATTAAATGAAATTAGGATGAATAAATAATTATTTCTCATGTTGTTATAAATTTATAATTATGATTCAAGCCGAAAATTCGGGAACAATTGCCAAATTGCCAGAAAATTGTTGAGTGACCTGCTCTGTGCGGCCGAGGCCCCCACTTCAAATAAACGCCACGGCATGAGGGCAAGCAACTGCCATGTTACTGCCAAATTTATAGGCCGCCGGAGGCTCGTAACAATGCGGCAGCTCACAGCTAACAGAGTGTGCGAGAAAATCAATGACCGAATAAATGTTTATGGGCTGATTTCGGGAATTAATAACCGAGGTGTTTAGCTATCTCATTATTCTTTCATCAAACCGGCACAGCAGCAATGCCACCTAAAACCACAGCTTCACTCTCATGTAGTGACATCAGATGAGAGGGAAAGCAACCAACATGATTAGTGAAAAAAATCAATGAAATTTGCCTATCGTCTCTCATATTGGTCGCTTCCACTCACTTCCGTGACATAATAGAATTATTGCACAATCTTGAGTGGCCTGGGCAGAGCCACCCAGAGCTACCGTCCTGAGTGTACATAAACCCCTGCAGTCACATGGCCCAACAGGTCTTCTATGACGTCACATAATTGAGTGCGGTAACCGATACAAGAAAATAAATAAGAAATATTTTGCATGGTACGAGTTTAAGTTTTTATTTTTCCCTTGTTATTTTCACTCACAAAGTGACGTCAAAGCAGAGATGCGCAGACCTGGCTACCCTCACCAGCATTCCTGATCCTAGATATTGTCACTGAGTAGAGGAAAATAATTTTTTTTTTCAAAAGTTTTTAATAATAATGATTGCAATTTATTCAACGTATCACCGCTCTCGTTGCCTTTTTAGACTGCCTTCATGAAGAGATCCTGCAAGTAGACGCACGTAGGTGGCTTTGCCTTGTCAGGGTTTAGACTGACAAAACAACGTACATATGTGTTCACAGTGGAAAACACCTACATGTTGAATTTTGTTCCTGGAGTCAGAATCCAAATTATTTCGTAATAAACATGAATGCAAAATTAGGCTATAAGAAGTCATTTCCGCTCTCAGAAATGATATGATTTCGCACGTAAACGGAAGAATAAATAAATTTGCTCGAATTATGATATGAATGATTATTTTCTTGTTGGCTTCAACTTCGGTTATTTGGGCCATTTACCACGTCCAGTCTCTCATGGATGCCAACCCTATACGAAATAAATTACATAGACCAATAGTTTCGACTAACGACCACAATCAATTTCCAGAATTCCCAGACTTTTCGGTAAGGGGAAATACCGCTCTCAAATGAGCACTTTATCTCTGAGCTCGATCGAAAACGAAATGGTCGTTTTCGGGAGAAGAATTTTATCTTAATACCCTTCAGGACAAGTGTAAATTCGAGTAAGTGTTGCTCGTTTTCAATTACATCGGTTGGTATACTGCCCTTTTTTCGTTCTAATGGGGATGTTCACTTAGCAGTTGCGAGAAAATCTTTAATAAATTCAAATTATATTTTAAATGCACTTGGATGTGTAAATTCGACGACAAATTAGTTTTACTGAGATATGTCCAAGATCATAACATGAAAATGTGTGAATGATTCACCGAAGTTAACTTAGATAACAGAGCATAAGTAGGCAGGTAAACTAATTTTCTGAACCTAGATGAAACTTAAGTAGCCACAAGTTCTTAATATTAGAGACGATTGGACTAATTATAAATTATTCAATAGGCGTTACTCGAATTTGAACTCACATGTTTTGAGTAAAGTTCAGAATTCATGACCTTCAAAACTGCTCATCCCTTGTATGTCGTATTATTTTTTCGACAAAATTGTGGGTTTATATTATGCTGTTTCCTGCGGATTGGCTGTACAATTATTACTATCGTTGGACCAACCTGATTGGTCATACAAAATGACAAAATACGACCAACCAATTTTGGTCAGTGAAGTACTTCACGTCGCATCAAATTGCAATATCAACCGTAGTATTATATGGGAGTGACCAAAGGTCCCCTTGTTATAATAACATCGTGATTCAATCCATTGATTTTTTGACCTATCAGCCACATATCTTCTAGTTGTAATTCTTCTTAACAATTAGTAGACAGAGTACTCCAGAGACTCATTCCTTGAATACTGTCACTAGCATAGCGAGAGGGGGATAACATTGACCTTGAATATTGTTTGCGGCTACTTGGTGACTTTCTGATTGATGTTACCGACCCACCTACCTACCAGTCTATTGGAAACATAAATTTTTAAATATCCTAACTTTCAATTGTTTGACATATTTCACGCAGCATTTCATAACAAATGGTAGCAAATTAGAAGGTCTCCCAAAATATCAGAGATCAGGTTTTCTCCAGCACCCTTGTAATTACTTTGCAATATTACATTATATATAGTACGATGACTTATACAAAGGGCACACAGGTTACGAAGTTCAAGGTGTTTGCTGCGCTCTAGCACTGATACGACAAATTAAGGAGACACCTAATGGAGCGATAATATTCATATTTTGTTGAATTCGATAATACATGTTCACGCATTTTGTGTAAGGAAACATACAATCACAAGCAATGATAAAGTTACCGTAGAGAATACTAATGTTTGAATATACAGATATTACAAACTTATTGCTAGAAACCCATTTTTGAGGAACAAGTTAGATGAAATTCAAAATATATATTCGAACAAAATTGGATCATATGACATGAATCACTATCGAGTGATCTACTATCACTCAACAAATAATCAGCTATCGAATATTCTTTTAAGAGCAATCGCTTTGTTCAGTCAAAGAGTAAAAATGAATGAATCAATGTGGAAATGGTTCATTAACGTTTGGATCACCGAATCGTGTTTCACCTATATTTTCCTTAATAAAATATTTGTCTAAATAGAGTATAAATTGAAACATTAATATATAGTTTTCAACAAAGTATGATGCGTCATAGTAATTTGGGTATTTACTGTTTAGATTTTATATGCTGAAATGCTCTCTGAATTATTGCCTTCTTCAGAATGCTGCGCTGTGTACAGTCATGCTTGCAACCTGTGAAGATCTCTGGGAGGCGTTCGGTTAGTGTTTTTTCTTCTGGCGGTGATTGGGTTCCGATTTTTCAGACCGATTCGATTCGCCCTCTCTTGAATAAAATTTTGATTCAAAGGGAGAGGTGAGGACAGTCTCAAAGACCTCCTGTATCACTGGTTTTATGCCAGAAATTGTGTGATTTTCTTTACTAAAGGAGGTAGAAGCGCCTTCACTGCTTTTCATGGGTATCGTGAATCCTCTACTCCTGCATTGGTCACATGATAAGCATGCCATTTTGTATCTAACACATATAGCCGAAATTTGTTCGACATAATAAACTCCCAATACATCCTGATGGGGACATATTCAGCCAAACTCATACTTCTCTAGGTTATCCCTAAACAACTGTAAAATTACATTGAGGGATCACATAATATGTCTTATTATGTCTCAGAACCTAAGTAATTTTTTACCAACTAACAATGAAAATAAAATCTGATTCAAGTGAGAATTCAAAAAATTCTCTTAAAGCCATGTGCTGCAAAATTTGTTGTATCAAAACATGGAATAGTTGACCCCACGTGTTCCTAGCAGCTAACGGCATTTGCTGACACTTTTTTTGAGGTGCTCTCGCATACCTGCTCTACTCTTAGGACGATCACAACACACGTTACATTTTGAGTGTGACATTTATTACTCAAAACTTTTATCCATGTTTACGTTGGCAATATCAATCTATTTGAGTGGAACAAGTGTTATTTTCTTACTCCAACATGACTGCCATGCCACATGCGGGCTATTTCCTAACATTTCAATAACTCATTTTTGTTAACATAGAGCTTTGCTATGATCGCAGACAAACTACATCATTCTCAAAATCAAGTATTTACTTTATGTTTTCATCAATAAATATTTGTGGGAGTTCAATTTGTGTTCAAAACCCGTCTTAACGTTCTTGGCGGGACAATGATTTATAAAATTAGATTTGATGAAGGAAATCCATTTGAAGAACATCAACAAGCCTGACTAACGACAATAAATATTCTGTACATATAAGTTACGAACTGCAAGGCCTTTGTTCTGCTGACAAGGTTTATTTGACACGCCAGCGCTAACTATGATTAATGAATGCTATATGAACTCTTCCCTTCAGCTGGAATTTGTGACGGTGTTTGATTTAACAATAATATATCATGACACCGTGGGCGAGTCAATATTAAATCATGACACCGTGGGCGAGTCAATATTAAATCATGACACCGTGGGCGAGTCAATATAAAATCATGACACCGTGGACGAGTCAATATTAAATCATGACACCGTGGGTGAGTCAATATTAAATCATGACACCGTGGGCGAGTCAATATCAAATCATGACACCGTGGGCGAGTCAATATTAAATCATGATACCGTGGGCGAGTCAATATTAATCCATGACACCGTCGGCGAGTCAATATTAAATCATGACACCGTGGGTGAGTCAATATTGAATCACGACACCGTGGGCGAGTCAATATTAAATCGTGACACCGTGGGTGAGTCAATATTGAATCATGACACCGTGGGCGAGTCAATATTAAATCATGACACCGTGGGTGAGTCGTTAATATATCACGACTTCTTGGGCGGGTCATATTGTACCATCCACGAATACTTTGTGTTGATTGTAAAGGAGCGTTTGTTAGAAAGCTTGTACACCTTCTACATTCGAAGTTGATTGTTCTGACTAATTGAGGACCAGTGGCCTGACAGATCATTAGGGAAGTTTTTAAGACAGTGCCCCGAACCTCGATCTGTCATTATCAACAAACGAGATAGATTATGTTTGAACATCTTCCCAAAAATAGTCAACCTATTTTGTCACTGATTTATATTCGCAGATTAACTTTATTTACAGATCAGAAATGCTCAGGAAATCTCGCAGATATTTATTTGCCTTATATTCACTCTATCCAGTGTTTAGATATCTTAGAAATTTTTTGAATCGCAGGATGAATGAGTATAATTAAAGCCTCGATCGTCATTCGCAGACACTGAAAAAGATTATAACGTTTAATTGTATGCCATAAACAAGATCAGTTATTTATCGGTGGTGGTTATCCATCATCGTTTAACCTTTTCAAGTGTCTCCGTCAGATTGGAGCTAGGCTCATTAGTTTCCTTTACAATCACAACTATACTCTGATCCGATCTTTAGTGAGATTTACTGATCCTTTAATGTTTTTTTTTCCTTTGCGTGAGATCAAAATTTAACGGAACGCATTCGCGGGAAAAATTCCGATGCAAAGGGCGAAAAAATCCAATCAGGTAAAGCTGCACTCCGACAGCCGAGGGGTCGATGCTTTACTCTGATGTGGCAGCTTTGCAATTAAGTGAAGCTGCATTCACGACAGCCGAGGGGCTGATGATTTACTCTGATGTGGCAGCTTTGCAATTACGACTATTACGCTAGAACTAAATAACATTAAAAAATAACTGCTATGCACCAACACGACAATAATGATATAAATCAACTTTTATGTAACGGAATGCAACGAATCTTCTGCTATGAAACAGAATTCTACAAATCAACTATTATTATACTGAATAGTACAAAATAAATTGTTATGATGCAAAATAAGTGATGAACACAGAATAACTTTTCTTCCATCTGAACTGTCGATTTACTTCCAACGGAGTCCGCAGAGTGTGTGTTTCTGCACATGTACGTTCGTTGGGGCCACCTTCTTTGGCGGTACATGCGTTACATGTTCCACTCATAACTGGAAACGGAGCTTCTGTTATGCCTGCGCTCAGTGGATTATATCGTAAATTTTGATCTTGCGTATCTGAAGGAACAGCTGTTTACCAGTCGCAAACTTTTCTGTCTGAAATTGCAAATGTTATTCCCTGTCTAATCGCCCACTAATATCTGTGTCCAAATATTTCAAAAATTATACAAGGAAACAAGCTGAAAAAAATTAGCCCCAAGTACACAATAACCATTAATAATTTTAACCGTCTAAATTTATCATCCAATCCTTTATTCTAACTATAACATTTAATGAACTTCAGCGTATTGAGATGCATTTTACAGGAGTTGGTATGCCTAATTGTAAAAAATTATCAAACGACAATCATGCATTTATATATATACATATATAGCATATCTGATTGATGACGCCAGTGCATCGCACTTATGTGGTCAGCCGTTACAATAATTTAAATACCAGGGACGTGGCTGCCAATGTGGGTAGTAATCGAGATCGAAGAAACGTTCAAATATCCCATCATTAACTACAAAATAAAAAAATATATAGGAAAAAAACTTAAATGTGTTCATGACTTTTTCGAAATAGCGGGTTCAGATTTCCAGTTAAAGGGTCGCTAGCAAACATTATGGCTTCTTATGATATATGCTACGAGTGCCCATAATTTTTAAATAAGGCTATAACACGTTCTATTTGAAACGTAAATATTCACCATAACCATGAACATAGTTATAATGATCAGTTTTAATAAAATCTACGATAATAAACATTTATAAATGATCTCGTGAATAGAAAAGTGGACAAAAATGCACGAATTCCAGGGTAAAACTATATGGATGTCCAAACATACAGCAAATAAATACCTCCACCTTTAATTATGTACGTTTCTGCTGTGGTGGCGCTAAAACTATTCTGTTTTCCGATGCTGAATATTTTGAATACACTGCTGAGGCAATGGTCTCATGCATATTTAAAACATGTACGACGACCACGACAAAATGAGTAATGTGATGTGAAAATATATCACTTATCACCATAATTTCAACCGGCATTGCTTGTCTTCTTTCCATACCATATTGCGTGGAGCTCCAGTCAAAGCTGGCAGCGTTACGTGCCTGAGGGGAGAAAATCACAATAATTATCTGCTCTAAAAAATGACAGCTAATTGAGTCTCCATGCAATATCATATTATAGGAACATTTCCGATTGAACTATCATTCCATAATGATTTTTTTGAGTACATTTTATGAAAAAGGTATAAATCAATAATAAATCTTCTTGATTAAAACTATTGAGGCCTGTGCATGTGTGTCATACCACGATATATACTTTTGATCACTGATGTGATGCTGAGGAGCATCATATGAGCGAAGATAATTAATACTGTAATAAGTAAAACCCTCGCTGCTTATAATATTTTCCACTATATAGGGGTTGATGAACACAGAAGTCTATGTAGAAGGTTCAATTGAATAGTAAATTTTCGTTTCAATAACTGTTTCGAAACAAAACTTAACGTAAATAATGTATTAAGTGAAACCAGAATATCCTGTACGATAAAAAATATTTACACTGATTTTACATTGATGCAATTGCATATCGAGGCGATACAACATTGGAGATAAGCCAGAGATGCCACATCAGAGCAGCAACGTATACCATGCTATTATACTTCCATTTCGCCTAACAAGAAATGACAAAATCGATTTCAGATTCGAATATAGGAACAAGAAAAAGTTTGGCGGAATATTTGCAGACCATCGGCTACAAATCGTTGCTGCCTTGGCATCTCTGCCATGGCACGAGGACGGCGTGGTCGTTGCTGTCTTGGCATCACTGCCATGGCACGAGGACGGCGTGGTGGTTGCTGTCTTGGCATCACTGCCATGGCACGAGGACGGCGTGGTGGTTGCTGCCTTAGCATCACTGACATGGCAGGAAGACGGCGTGATCGTTGCTGCCTTGGCATCACTGCCATGGCAGGAAGACGACGTGATCGTTGCTGTCTTGGCATTACTGTCATGACACGAGGACGGCGTGATTGTTGCTGCCTTGGCATCACTGCCACAGCACGAGGATGGCATGGTCGTTGCTGCCTTAGCATCACTGCCATGGCAGGAAGACGGCGTGATCGTTGCTGCCTTGGCATCACTGCCATGGCAGGAAGACGGCGTGATCGTTGCTGCCTTGGCATCACTGCCATGGCACGAGGACGAAATGGTCGTTGCTGCCTTAGCATCACTGCCATGGCAGGAAGACGGCGTGATCGTTGCTGCCTTGGCATCACTGCCATGGTAGGAGAACGGCGTAATCGTTGCTGCCTTGGCATCACTGCCATGGCAAAAGGACGCCGTGATTGTTGCTGTCTTAGCATCACTGACATGGCAGGAGGGCGGCGTAATCGTTGCTGCCTTGGCATCACTGCCATGGCAGGAGGTCGGCGTGATTGTTGCTGCCTTGGCATCACGTACAGTCTTGGCAGGAGGACTGGGCGTAACGTAGAAATTATATTCCCCCAAGTTTGACAAATGACTGTACCTAGCTACTTTTTCCAACAATTATGTCCAAAATCATCAATTGAGAATCAATTAAATAATCTTTAGAAGTGTCTGTAGTATAGCACAACCTCGTGCTCCAGCACACGTGGTACCGTGCTCCAGCACACGTGGTATCGTGCTCCAGCACACGTGGTATCGTGCTCCAGCACACGTGGTATCGTGCTCCAGCACACGTGGTATCGTGCTCCAGCACAGGTGGTATCGTGCTCCAGTACATTTGGTATCGTGCACCAGCACAGGTGGTATCGTGCTCCAGCACAGGTGGTATTGTGCTCCAGCACACGTGGTATTGTGCTCCAGCACACGTGGTATTGTGCTCCAGCACACGTGGTATTGTGCTCCAGCACAGGTGGTATTGTGCTCCAGCACACGTGGTATTGTGCTCCAGCACAGGTGGTATCGTGCTCCAGCACACGTGGTATTGTGCTTCAGCACACGTGGTATTGTGCTCCAGCACACGTGGTATTGTGCTCCAGCACAGGTGGTATAGTGCTCCAGCATAGGTGTTATCGTGCTCCAACACTATTGGTATCGTGCTTCAGCACAATTGGTATCGTGCTCCAGCACAGGTGGTATCGTGGTCCAGCATAGGTGTTATCGTGCTCCAACACTATTGGTATCGTGCTTCAGCACAATTGGTATCGTGCTCCAGCACAGGTGGTATCGTGGTCCAGCATAGGTGTTATCGTGCTCCAACACTATTGGTATCGTGCTTCAGCACAATTGGTATCGTGCTCCAGTACAGGTGGTATCGTGGTCCAGTACATTTGGTATCGTGCACCAGCACAGGTGGTATCGTGCTCCAGTACAGGTGATATCGTGCTCCAGCATAGATAGTCGCTTGGGCACTAGCACAGATTGTGGAAACAAGATTTCAACGCTGATCATTTGCTAATGGAAAATAACATGTGCGGTTCAGAGGGAAGCAACGTCTGTAATCGCTGGCGTAGCTTGAAATAGTTACCATTTATTCTGATGGCCTATCAATGATCATAGTTGTATCGTGTAACATAAATAACATATTCAAAACATATCTTGAAAAAAAAAGATATACACGTTAAATATGAATGAAACCAAATTTTTTGTCAGAGTTTTCGATCATTGCTGCGTGGCATTCAACAGACTAAAACACACACTGAATATTTACATTATATGCTGATCAATTATAATGTAAATTGTTAGCAAAGTTACGCTAGTGTATTTCGAATTCACGTATAAAATTCAATTAAAACGGGTAATAAAACAATCTTTACCATTTCACACAATTTACTTTTTATTTCAACGTTGCTTAATAAATTTATTTTATTTGAAGTGTTTTCTTTGCTTCTATTCTCTGTCTCCGCAGGACAAGAAGCAATACCGAACGACTGAATAATAGTGACAGATCATTTACGTTACATTCCGCTTTATCGAGGTCAGGGAAATGATATTGCATGCCTATTCCCCAATTCATTACATTATTACTGAATATTTGTGGCATGAGAAACTTATATTCGTCGTTTAATTAACATGTAACAAAACATTTCTTCTGATACCGTGATCGTATCATGAAAAGTTTGCTGATAGAACTGGTTTATTTATCAACACGTACGGCTTGTTTTACTTTGTTAGTAGCACTATTGGTCGCATATGGAATACAAGAATGTAAAATTGTATTGAATTATTTAATTTTAATATCATGCATGCAAATCAACCTCACCGAAACATGTGATAAGATATAAAACAAGGAATACTCTGATGAAAGATGTATGTTGAATATATATCTGATTGTCTAACATTTTGAACCAGAACAGTTGCAGATATTTTCGTTAGATTTCTGTTTGACTCATTCACGTCTTTCATCAACATTATTATTGTTCTTTCAAAAATGATTCTCAGTTTTGCAGGGAAGAGATAGACGCCGTTACATTCAGAATGGGTACGACTATGCTATTTGACAGCTGAAACTATTTTTTTCATAAGAGTTTTAACGTTCAATTGTTCATGGGTAATGTGAGTGTTCGAGGCCAAATCGAGGAGAGTTATCGTATAACTTTGAAATCAGCTTAGTGAGACCGGCGAT
>SDVV010026021.1:0-10577 GCA_016164225.1 Gammarus roeselii | reverse complement strand
CCCCCCCCCCCCCCCCCCCCGTCTGTAGCTGACTTGCGCACCAAACCAGTTCCGGTACCCTACGCTCCCGCTCACGATTTCTGCGCAAACCCTCGTACGGGCGCTTGAGTCAAGTTGCAGCATCGCACCCTACCCCCGCCCACTAAAATGACTCTAGAAAGCGGTTCTCGTCGACATATACTATACTCATGTCAGCCCCATTCTTGACCACTGTACCTGTGTATAGATTCTTTATTATATCCAGGTTGTGACTTTGCTCTACGTTGTTCAGAGATGATGGGTTAAACAGATGCAAGGTATGTCTGAAGTATTGTATCGTGTCTGGGTGTTTCCTCTAAATTTTCATATTTCAGTGGTAGATTGCTCAGATGTGACCTAGTAGAGCATTATAGAGTTCGTTGTTACGATACAGTGGTGCTTGGATTTTGTCCTGCTAGAGGCATTGCATAAGTTAGGTCTAGGAATTTGTTATAGATTTGAACAGGTATCGTAGTGAAAATAACAATATTGGTTAAAAGATCTAGTCATCCCAACCAACTTAACCCATAATTAGCTTTTTAATTCAAGTTTGAAGATTATGTATGATATTTAGTCATTAATTTGTGCGATGTACAGTTAAAATTCCCTTCTCCTCAGCTCTATTTTACGTACCTTTTTTTATTTCACGCACCAGGTATACACATATGCTTTTACATCCATATACAAGGTCGTTAGCCTCACTGTGTTGGCACATGTGTCGACACAATGCGTATGTACACGGTCGTTAGCCTCACTGTGTCGTCACATGAGTCGACACCATGCAGGCAGGCATTTACACACATTTTGTGCAAAAAGGGTTACCATACACTGCTAGATGCATCAATACCTAGGCAACCTAACCTAACCTAACCAATTTAACTATGAATTATGTGTCATCGTTCGAGATTTTTTCCTGCATACATATGATACTTTTTTCATTGATTTATGATATATCCACATCGAATCCCTCCACATAGCTCTACATTTTGATCTATCATTTGGAGTTTTGATATACACTTTCAATTTCGATTTAGCAAATTTCATCGTTCTGTGTTAATTGTTGTACCTTTTACATATTATTCGTGATTTTTCATGTTATTCACACCCATCAAAACCTAACCTAACCTATGTACGGTATTCAGTCATTGTTACACACATATGAAGCCCTTCAAACGACCATAGCTATCACTTAACATATATGTTATTTATTTCGTTGTCACTCTCAACTCATTTTTGTTAGCAGAGAGGACCCATTTTCGTACATAGATGGTTTGAATATTACAGGTATTCATAGTATTTTTGATTCGACACAATTCTACATCACTCCAACATGTTATTCACACCCATCAAAACTGAACCTAACCTTATGTATGGTATTCAGTCATCGATATATACATTTGAACCCCTCCAGACGACTCTAAATATCCATTTAACATACATGTTATTTATTTCGTTGCCACTCTCGACCCAAATTAGTTAGCAGAGAGGCCCCATTTTCAAACTTGGATGGATTGAATGCTACAAGTAATTCAAATTTGTATCCAGTTTCAAACAAACGGACACATGGTCTCACACTATGTTTTTCTTATTTTACTTCAATATCTCCACTTGGCTCTACAATCTTTAACGACTTACATCTCTGATTTGCCTTTTATTTCCTATAATGTTCATATTCATGACGATGACTTCGTTTCAAGATCTGATCGTACTCGGATTTTCGTCCTACCATTCTGTGTAACATCTAGATAATTTATTTCGAGATGGGCTTATGGCATTATTTCACGCCTTGAAACATATCCTTTTACTGATTTCGACAATTCGATGTTACCTCCGACGGACACGAAGTTTGCAATTCTTTGCTTAATCTTTGAAATTAGGATAATATAATCATTTCATTGAGGCTTAACATAATTTTATTAGTATTTATTGGCATTATTCACAGACCTTACTGGCATCATCAATGACATCTACCTCGTTTTTATTTTATTTGAAACAGCATGGTTTATGTATCCAAACATACCCATAATCACTATGTTTCATTTTTCTCTCAATATCTTCCATATACTCTAACAATGTTTTGATGCAAATACCGAAGGCTGTTCCGTTCCCGTGAGTCCACAAATGTATTTCTTCTTCTTCTTGAACCTTAACTATACGATTATTCTGCCATTCAAATTCCTTCTGAAATTCATCATTGAGAAATGTTGCATACGATCCAGATTTTCTTTTGTTCCTTGGTATAATTTATTTTCCACTACATCAGCTTCATTAGAGGCATGATGATGATTTTTCCACGTGGATCATATCAATTTCAAGATTTGCTTTCGTAGTTCACCTAATCTTTGTTACATACGACTGTAACGCGTCGAGATTAGTTACCCAAAGCCGACTCCCTTTTCCCCTCATCCATATATGAATGATATCTCCCACTCATTTGGTTCTTGTTTTACCCATTCTGAGATAACTGATATTTTTTAACACTAGTCAATATCTGTTCAATCCGACTCATATCATCTTCGGAGACTTCATCTTCCAACACATGGAAATAAATTTTGAGATACGAATATTCATTTATGTTCATTCTATGACGAAACGAAATGTGTGTTTACGCCTTGATCTCAACGTAACACTGACTCCATTCACGGTATGCAGCTAGCTATTATAAGTCGATTACATGTTGTTTCTCGCAAAACATTTGGCCTAACATTGCTCGAATAGGTCATCAACTGTGTATGCATGATTGAGATGTACAATAAATTATTGAAGAAATTTTAACACTAACTCTACACAAATCCGGTAGGTTAGCTCTCCATGACTACATTGACACGGCCCCAAATCCAGTGTCGAGAGGTAGAACGTACCAAATTTTGGATAATTACATCCAATTAAGCGTATTTTATACCCAATATTCTATGAAATTCGGCGAATTTATATCAAATACAGATCGATTTCTATGATAACCAATGAAAAACCTACTGCATAAACTATAAAATACCTGAATAAGATTCTCTACTCTACTCTAAACGACAATGATTAACTATTATAAACAGTGTATCCTACCCATTTGGTTCATGATCTGGTTCACGACTATATGAGCCATATAAGCTATGGTAAAAATATTACATTTAACACTGAGTTAATATAAATAATGTTATTTATACTACGATACCTGTTCAAATCTATAACAAATTCCTAGACCTAACTTATGCTATGACTCTAGCAGGACAAAATCCAAGCACCACTGTATCGTAACAACAAACTCTATAATGCTTTACTAGGTCACATCTCAGCAATCTACCACTGATATATAACAAATTTAGAGGTAACACTCAGACACGATACAATACTTCAGACATACCTTGCATCTGTTTAACCCATAATCTCTGAACAACGTCGAGCAACGTCACACCCTGGACATAACCAAGAATCTATACACAGGTACAGTGGTCAAAAATAGGGCTGACATGAGTCTCAAAGAGCGTGGCCATAAAAAGCTGGGCTTCTGTTCACTGACTACCTGAGTAAACCACTACAACGAATAGCAGATTGTCGGATAACCTCTCTAACAAACCCATGTGACTTGAGACCGATGTCCACAAGAACTTTCAAAATCACATTGAACTTGGACGAAGTCCAAATGACCGCCAAATAGTATAAACCACCTTTACACCAGGACCCCCACCATCCAGTAAATCGTCTTCTAAAACGGTAAACTATACGCTTGCTAGGGTTCAATTACAAAATTCCACAAAAAATGCAGTACGGACTTACACCTCTTAAACATACATTCCTATGATTATTGTGGAAAAAACATACAATTATAATAACTAGAGGAAATAACTAAATAAGATGCTCTACTCTGCCCTAACCGACATTAAAATTGTAATACACTAAGGGTATCAATCATAGTAAATCGGTCTACTTACACAAATGAGCATAAACAGAACGGGGGTTTGTGCCTATGGGTGTCCTCTAACTCCTCCTAAATATTGAAGAATGGTCCTAAAATAAACATACAATACCCTAACAGCAAGTTCAATTTGTAACAAATGGGATCTTCTATATCTATGATAAGCACGTCAAACATTGTATCAGGATGTAAGAAGATATGTAAAACACGAATTTAATGGATCTCAAGAAGCACTTAAACGCATGGTAACTTCTAAAGTTATGTTCAAAGTTCCTCTGCAATAACTGGAGGGTTTTTTGGTTGATGAAAGTATGTTGTTGCCGCAAGTTTATCATGAAATGAAATATTGTTCAAAATAAAATAGATATTAAGAAAGTTTTTGATTAGGTAAACATTTCTTCTTGAGTTTACGCTGTCGAGCACATTTATTTTATTCAGATAGATATGGAGGCGGTTTGATAGTAAGACGATCTGCACTCAACTAAGATTAAACTTACAATCAATGAATTGCAAGCAAATCCTTTATTGCCAATATGACCGTCTTATATATGATACATCAGATATACTATATATCTCCGTTTCTTTATATATGTTTGATGTACCACTGATTTCATATGTTTATGATGCATGAACATACTTAACTACTTCAAATTTGAGTTATTTCATCTGCCTTCCATAAATCACGACGGACACTCAGTAGCCTGATATTTAGTACCAACTCAAAGTGTTTTTTTCATTACGATCGTGACTTCTGTATAGACAGAAGACTGAGACAGACAGAAACTGGCTAACCTGATTCAGAAGAACGGGACGTGTTATAAAGACGATAAATAGTTGGAACTCAAGTTAGTTCGTACGGGTTTCCTCTCACTACAAATTATGTGTTTTCCAAGTTTGGCACTATCATATTTGTTTGTTTCATCAGAGAAATGAGACTCAAAACTACTATCTATATTTACCGTGCCATCAGTGGAATGATTTTCTTCCTCTCTACCATGGCTCCCTGTCTCGACCATCGGTAGGCTCTAATTACCCCCGGTAGTTAATTGCTGCAGCTGTCTTGCTTTATTGCCTCGGACTTGTTTCAGCCTACAAGTGTCAACTGGCATTACCTGGAGTGCTGGTATCACGAAGGACGTAAAGGGCAGAGACAACAGCAGTGACGAACAACAGATGTAATGTGAGTGAAAGTATGCGATGGTAGGGATGAATGATACAAACATTTTTTTTTCAAAGGTTTAGCAATATAAAGTTATTATAAACATCGTTTCAGCGGGAGGTGCGAATTCGCTCTTCCTTATAAATCAGAGTGGATTGGTTAACGTTACAGTCAATCAATCCTACTTGAATTAAGTGTAAGTGAATAGAATGAAGGAAAAATCAAATCACAGCAACACCCCAGGAATTCGAATATTTATTCTGCATTTAAAGATCGTATAAAATGAGTGAAAAAAAATCTCAAATCGTTAAATAGATTTTCGGAGATTTTTCGACTTTCACAAGTGTCGTTGTTTTGTTTAACGACACTGCTCACTCACTTGTGCATCATTCAATATTCTTTGTGGACGGTGCACTATTTACCAATTAATTGGGTTATTATTTAACAGATTTATATTTGGAAAAGGTTATCGTTGTTATTAGTTACTGTTGGTTTTTCATCGTATTACTATCAGGTAACGGAATAAACCACAATAGTTTAGTCATGTAGGAATTATCTTGCCGCATTTTTGCGTAAACAGCAAAAATTGTCAACAATATATCTTCGTAGTTTACTGTGAGATAGCAACTAACGAGAAGCAGAGGTAAACAAATTCAGAATACTGCATTTTATTTGAGAATCCCTCTTCCTGATGTTTGATGTAATTCTATCATCAATCCATTGGTCTTTGAATTTTTAAAAGGTGGTCTCGGCATTTAGTATAGTTGGCGAATAGTGTATTAGGGCAACACATGTAAGGAATAGAAACTTGGATTGATGAATGCATGCTT
Organism: Gammarus roeselii; assembly: GCA_016164225.1. Classification (NCBI taxonomy): domain Eukaryota; kingdom Metazoa; phylum Arthropoda; class Malacostraca; order Amphipoda; family Gammaridae; genus Gammarus; species Gammarus roeselii. The sequence continues at coordinate 4,660 of SDVV010026021.1, read as the reverse complement.
TTCGTAAGGTTCAATATAAATGCTTTCACATTGGATACATAATTCTGCCAAATGGAATCGGGTTTCGCGAACTTATCGATTCACCAGCCTGGTGAAATTAATGTTCATATACAGCTTGAGCAATTGAACATCAAATTTATATTGATGCATCGGAAGAGATTGAAACAAACGACGATCCATCTATTCCGTAATATGAATTGCCTTCAACATATGACATATGCAAGAGATAATATCTACGGAAATTAACTTATCGTAGTAGTAGTAGTTGCATTTGTGTTCCACCGGAGCGCCAACCCGAAGTCACTGCAGGCACACTTTTCGTATTGTATGACTTCTGACAAAGGAAACGAAGTGGGCCAATCAGTGGAAAATGTTGAATTACTTTTTTGAAGTTGAAGTGGAACGCATTCGTAATCGGATCTTTTGCTGAACAAGATCGATTGGGCTCTCGTTCTCAGCCGCCACCGAAGCGGAACCAGTCGGATCAGTAGATAGGAACAGGGCCACTTCTGAACCTGTTCTTTACGTCGAAACAAAACAAAATGCCATTGTCTGTAGGGCTATTTGTGATAGAGTTTCTAAGCAACTGATACGCAAATTAAACTGCTCGCATCAGTTGTAGTGCGAATTACGGAATATTGGATTCTCACGTGTAAATCGAGAATCTTGACATTATTTTTTTCTTTAGGACTGGATTTTATACAACAAGTTCTTGTTTCTATCTGTTCCTTAAATATTTTTTGAGACCAACAAAATTTTTGACGTACATTTGAACTCCTGAATATATTTATTTATAATATAGGCCGACTCTGATCTACTCGTACATGTGATAGTGTAAGCTGTAGTTAATTCCCATGCCCGGCTCCCTCATTTGCGGGCACAGCTGCTCATCACATATTGTGATCTTCGCCACGGTACACCGTCTCAAAGCTGGCATTGTACACCTGGTTTAAACATTTGCTCGCAGGATTCGTTATTCGTGGACTCGTCTTGTTGGAAGTGAGGTAATACTATGATGGTCCCGCCTCAGTCCGTTCGCTCGTAACGAACAGCGTTTAACTTGAATGGTTAGTTTAATAATCATCAACATGAACACCTTGCATTGACCCTATTATAAAAGATAATTTCTAATCTTTAATGTAGGACCTACATTTCAAGCCTTTCATTTATAGAACAATTTGCCTGTGCTGAACACTTTATAAATAGGTATGCTGATTACAATTTGAGCACTGTAATACCAACATGCGATTAGTGGATATGCCGAATGGTATAATTTTTTGTTGAATAAAAAGTTCAGATAACCCACTAGCAACATATCAAGCAATTGCTTCATCAAAGAACATAATATGAATTATCAATGATTGTTCAGGGTGGATTAACATGTACTAGTACACGAAATGTGTCGAAGTGTTTGTAATTTTCAGCTCTCTTCGGTAATATTTGATGGGAACAATTATAAAATTCTTGTGTTGATCTTCATCAAATATGTTGTACTGCAAGTGATGCAGAATGTACAACCTATTCGTAGTCAATAGTTGAAGAAGAGTTGAAGAAGAAACTAATTCAAACTAGTGTATGCAAACCTGATTATTGCACAGGTGGGACCGTTAAAAATAAATCCTTTTATTGTGATCCTGTTTGAACCAATTTCCAAACACTGTAAGTAAAACGAGAACAAGTTTTACTTCCTCTGTTACCAATTTCAATAGTTGTAGTGATCGCTACTAATAACAACATCTGATCGTATCAAATTCAATATTGTAGTTGAAACGAACGATATCAAAAGTATGTATCCATGGATGACGGATGCTTGATGCTGCTTCCACATCGAACTTCGCGTAGGCGTGTATCCATACGATGCAGGTAGCCATACAAGAGGAAACAATTAAACACATGTCTGACGTACCTACAGACAAATTCACTCATTACTTGACTTGTTGCTGAGTCGTGTAAATTTCTTCTAGAGGGAAGATTTTTTTTTGTGGGAGAGAAAGTCACGATTGGTCTTACCATTAAAGGAAATCAGAAAATAAATCAAAATGATCCAGGAGAGTGGAGGCCAACCACCTCGTCCAACTAAGAAACCGTGGCTCTAGTAGAGACACTTGTTGCAGAAGACTGTTGGATTTTGATTGATATGATAGTTGATAATGTTTGAGTCCCACATGGGTAAGCGTTTTAAATTTGATAACATAATCTTAATTTAGGTAATAAGCTTGCTGCCCGCTTTGGGCCACGAGATTGACGCGAAGATCAACTACTCCACGGCTGACTTTTTCACTAGCCTTGTCAGCTGAAAGGAAGTCTAATGAGGGCGCCTTGTGGTGCGACTCACAACAGTACGATTCGCAAAGTAAGTTTCAATTCAAAAAGTGAGTTCCAAGTGGTTGGACCAGACATAATCAGACTCAAGACGGAACGGTCTGCTACAACCCTGCTCGATTCTCTACAAAGACGAAAAACGTTAACCAGTGACTCCACTGAAGGCTTTCCAAGAAAATTGAAAAATAGCATTGTTCAAACGAAGACATTGGGGAAAGTTGCGCAGCGAGATTTTTTTTTGTTCTCCGACAACGCATCGGCTCGTTTTACCAAATAGTCAAAGGCAGTTCTCGTAAATTTCCATAGGAAACGCCACCATATCCAGCGTAAGGGCCAGATCTTGACCATAAACTTTGTGTTTGTTCCCCAACATGTGAAGGACATTCAAAATGTCAAAGATTCAAAACATCTATAAGTCGGAAATTAACGTTTCAACGGGTCACACTGGAAATTATAGGATGTTCTCCAGAGAAGGTCTCGTAAGGCAGAAACACCGCCCTCAGAAGCGTATTGATCCTGTTAGTTGACATGATGAGAAATAGTTGTCTAATACAATTCATGAATTGGTTGAAAGAACGCTTCCGTCAAAACGTTGACAACCTGTCGTGTATTTACAGCTTAGTGTCTGCGAATTTATATATACTTAACTAGAAGAATAGGAATTGTTTATTCCAAATATGCCTTCTTTACGTTTCATAAGAACGCAGACCACGCTTCATCGAAGCCATAAATTGTGTCGGGTGCAGCATTCTCCGTGGCATGCATCGTGGCTACCCGTCGCACGCACGGCGTCTGAGCTGTGTATCTTGTACAACCTTCATATCTCTCTTGGAGCCCAACATCCGTAGTTCCCTCTGCTTTTGAAGAGATTTGTAAAATTTTCGGACATCACGACTTGGTATTTAGCTGCACGTTTTGTCTTTACGCGATATATTTTTAAAATAGTTTGATGACGCGTATTTTTTGAGGGGATGTTTTAGCTCTGTTTACTTTGAGTGCAAGGTTTTCTTGTTCAGTTATTTATAGTTTATTCTTCCATATTCATTCATTTTTCTCTCTCAGCTGGCCGAATACGTTGCGGTCGGTCGGATCCTTGTAACTTGCTCTCTTACCTTGACGTCCCATATTTTGTTTTGTATATATGAAACCACTTATGTTGTTTGTCAAGCATTGGTTATCATGAATCGAAAACAGAAACTCAAATGATTAAATGATGGAAAATTTGCGAAGATACATCTTAGACTAGTGAATAAGGTATTTATTGCTTTTATATAATCATATTGAAGCATAATATCCACACCCTTCGATGGTGGAGGCTTGACAAATTGGCATTATAACGGAAATGATCATAACGTGAAACTACATCAATATCTCCTGCAGGAAAGATAAGCGTAGATACAAGATACATTGATGAAAGCCTCAGTACTCCACGTGCAAGTTTTGAATTTGAGTTGCTCCGATTACGTCTGGGAAACCCAAGGATTTATGAACGACATCATTCCTTAGTTAACGCCCGGCTGAATCTTACATAGAATTCCGTCAGCGGAGCATATGTCGCGCAACGATATGTGCAACAATAATTTGTTTTGCCTTTAATCCATACACTTTATCGCAGGAGCTGCAGCGATGCATTTGAAATACTTTGCTGTGGATGGAATAGTGATTAATGATATTATAACTAAATTATAATGTTATAGATGATGAGTGGAAAGATTCTTCTTAAAAAGACATACAACATCACGGAATGAGACAACAGTTTCGATTGACGAAATGGCCATTGTTCATTTCAAAACGTTTTATTGATGAAATTATTTGCTTTCTTGAATGTATTTCAAATAGAACACAAAATTATTATGACTGCAATTAAGCATTATTTACCATGTGACGAGAATCAGTAGTCTTGGTTTAACACAAAGAAAAACGTCCTTCAGCCCCCGCCCTCCGCGTCTTTCTGTCAATGCCGTCAGTGCCAGCCAATGACACGCTTGGTTTCCTGATGGAAATGATCCTATTAGTGGCTATTCCCCAGTCCTGATTGACCGCATAAACCGCACCCAATCAGGCTCGTGGGCATAATGCCAGGCCTTCAGTTGAGGGGATCTAATGCTGCTCATGTCCTTCCGGGCAGAGAGCATTGCTGGCTCTGAGGGCAGGGAGGAATGCAGTCACTGCGTTGGGGGAGGATTGCAGTCTCTGCGGGCAGGGAGGAATGCAGTCACTGCGTTGAGGGAGGATTGCAGTCTCTGCGGGCAGGGAGGAATGCAGTCACTGCGTTGAGGGAGGATTGCAGTCTCTGCGGGCAGGGAGGAATGCAGTCACTGCGTTGAGGGAGGATTGC